>JAFFZH010012468.1:186-34838 GCA_018420115.1 Euura saliciscinereae
TATTTCGCATCGCAATATCTGTTAGATTCATATGAGAGGTTAATCGCTAGCGTCCGGTTAGGTCAGGTTCGCAGTGACAGTTTAGGATCGCAAACATTCGACCAATCGCAAACATTCGACCAAAAGGATCGCAACCATCGACCATCGGCCGCGTTCGGGTGTGACATGAACTTTTTACTAAGGGGATTCAATGCCAATAAAAGGTAATTCAGAATTCGTGACGAGTATCCATACCCGAGAAAAAATAATGTCATCCAATTCTATCGAATTCAAATATTGATTGAATATGTTTGGCTCTATTCAGATACATAATTACATTTAGTTGAACCCAACGTTGTTGTGTTTGACCAGATTCAGTTGGATAGGGTAGACTGCTCTAAGATGGCGCGGGAGATAAGAGTGCGCAGTGATCATATTTGACAATGCATTTGCGATTTGCAGCCAACTTCGGTTCCTAGCTGTCACTAGAGATGCCAGGGTTGGGGGTCATGAAGTTTTGCCGGGAAAGAATGAAAATTGGGGAAACCAGCTGAGTTTTAGCTATTTTCCGTGTATCATTAAAACATTTTGACGTTTGGGAAACTATATCCAGTTCGGGATTATGCGAATTCCGACTGTATAATATGAATATAACCAGGGCCGGCGACTTGTAATTTTTTCAGGTGTGGAGTGAGCAGGGGCAAGGGGAAGGGCCAAAGGGTCGGTTTGCCGTAGTTATTCCCGTAGTTATCCGATTATACTCTCGTGTATTTTATATTTTTTTTCCTCTTTGTTGTGCGAACCTATCGTTGCCAGAACTTCTGGGTTTGCAATATCATCTTTATACAAACGCGCGTGTAGTTTTGGGGATAGAGAGTAACCGTTTCTGTGACGGTGGAAGTTAGCTTCGAAAACTCACGCACGCAGCACAGAAATGTATTAATGTCCTAGGACTGGAAATTGTATTCACTAAATTGAATTAGCTTCGAAAACTCACGCACGCAGCACAGAAATGTATTAATGTCCTAGGACTGGAAATTGTATTCACTAAATTGAATTTGGTTGCGAATTATGCTACGCTTGGACTCTGTAATAGTATATTATGCGGCATGTCCGTAAAGTAACTGTTGTCGGGCGAGGTTATGTTTTTCGTACGAGCCGTTGGCTTTACCGTAGGCTCGCCGGGTAAAACCAACGGAGAGTACTAAAAACATAACCTCACGGGAAAGTTACTTTACGGACGCGCCCCATACGATATTTTTTCCGGCAAAGGCATGAAGAGTCACTTTGAAGCCAGTTGAGGTCCACACTACGGTCCTCATCAACTGTCGTTTAATACTTTTGTGTGGCAGCTCTGAGATGCGCAGTTCGTACCGCGCAACAGAAGTCAGGAACTGCGCATGACAACTACGCGACAAAATTTTTTTTCGGCTAGCCATATAAAGTGCCACTGTATGGGCGGAAAACAGGCGTCAAAAAGTGACTTGTTCATGCCTGTGCCGGAGAAAAAATATTTATTGATGAAAAGGCATTAAAAGTCACTTCGACGCCACGTGAGACGCACATGAACGTGCAAATAGGAACTGCTATAAATCGTAGCTGTAAACGTGTATTAATCACTTTCCGTGTTTTGCGCGGAATTCTTTGGAATACAATATGTATAACTGATAACAAACAGGATATGGAACAAAGTTGTGGAATAATGTATTGTCGTGGCGATTGGTTGCCACGTCCAATTGTACATTTTATTTTTATGGAAAGTGAGCCAAGATTCTGAGGTATGGATTTCCATACCTGCTTAATTCTAAGGTATGGAGTACTCCACCAAAACCATAGGGGGATCTCCGGCCCTGTCTGTATATTCTCATACCGAAACAAGAAGCTGGTCTGGCCCACCGCTGAATAAATACACGATGCAATCTTCCCCGATTTATTATTTACGAATGAAAAATATACTATTGGCCACCAAATATGCGGCTGGCTAAATCGTGCCTTTGGGATATTTTCACCGTCGAAATTCGAAGAATTGTATATCGTGTAACAATTAATGGACGTAAACTTTGGGATTGAGTCGAGTACGAAGCTTGTCAGCAATCACACGAGTGGCCAATCAACAATCGTTTCTAGTCACACGCCATATTTTTTTGCAATCTAAAAAAACCATGACCCTTGGAAATTGAACCCGGTTGGAGTTTTTCGCTCCCAGAGAAAGATAATTTCAGACCAGATTTGGTATGACGCGCCAAAAATAGGGAAATATTTGCCCAGAATGATACGGCGCGCCAGGAAATAGTATATTGTACAACTCGTGCGAGAAGTTGGCGATTCTCGATGAGTGAGAGTGTCGACATGCTCGCACGATTCGGGGATCGACAACCCGCACGCGTTGCACACCATACTTTTTGTAACCCCTTGCAATGGGTAGTTCGATTTCGCCGCCGCGGCACTCGGCACTCTAACCTGAGCGTGGCGTACAGCAGCTCACACGATCGTAGTTACCAAGTATCCCGTCTGATGGCGCTAGCTAACAGAGTCTCGCTGAGACTAGCGTGCGGAAATAAATATTACTTCACGCTCCCCGCCCAGCGCAGTAATCGACCGCTTCGCGCACTTTCCGCGGTGCGCGAAATCGAACTTCCCATGCAAGTGTTGCAAAAAGGTCATTTCAGTACGCTATACCAGCACCGGGCAGAAATTTTCTCCTTCTGGACGAGTGATACCATTTTTGCACTTCGAAATGAGGAAATCTCTGTCCAGAAATGGTACGGCCCGCTCAAAAGTGTAAAATTTCTACCTCGAAGAGGTAATTCCGGCTCCGAGATGGTAACGCCAGCAATTTGGATCATTGATCAATGATGTGAAAATAAATTTATTCGACAGCTTTCGTCCCGCTAAACTACTAGGCGATTCCCCTTTTCATGTGAGTGTTATAAGAACATTCATTCCGACGAGGCTCGTGCACAATTATACATCTTCGAAATGTGATAATTTAAATAGAATTAATTGAACATTGGTTACACCGGGTATCCGAATAAGGGCCCAAAATTCACTCGATTGAAAATCGATTTGAATAAAGATTCAAATCTGAAGTTATCGATTCACTCAAAGTTCTACCTACGTACTTATTTCGCTTTTGTATTTGGTTTATACTTACAATAAACCAGAGTTTATTTCGTGATCATAAACGCATCCGGTCGTGCAAATCGTGCCCAACGACCGGATGCTCACCGCAGCTATTGTTATCCACTACATGATAACGGCTGTTTGTCGTGCGATTCCGAACCTCCTGATTGGTCCACGAGCAGTTATCGTCGACCATGATAGATTCCAAACTCCCCCGCGCATCCACACACTTTTTGTATAAAAGCTGCTCCATTTTGGTGCCTTCATCACTGGACTGAATCAACCCAAACCAGTTGCCTCTTAGCTCTATATTTTCTTCATCGATCTACTTGATATACTCGACAAACTTCAACGATGAAAATAGTTATTTTCCTTGCTGCGGTATCTGCTGCGGTATCCGCTGCGGATGTTTTCGTGGGTGTTGAGGATGATTTTCCATTTATACTTCAAACTCAGCTCCGAATGGTGGGTTCTGGAAAACTCGAAGTAAAATTCCTGTGTCCTCTCGATGTTGAGAGTCTCTCGTTTCAAGGACAAATAAACAAGCCGATTAAAAGTAAAAACATACATACAAATGATTTAACTGGCCATTGCGCTCGTCACTTTTCGACGAAATTTTTAACTAACGAAATGTTTCTGATCCAGCTGGCGCACGTGGGATTATCGGAGGAGGTGCATCCAGACAACCTGACGGTGAATGGATGTACAGGATTCGCTCGGCTTACCTGCGGCCAGGATACATAATTAGCTACTGGTTAAGGGTTGTACACAGAGGACTTACTTGGGACTCAGTACCCCGAAACTTGACTGTGCCTGCAGTATACATCATCTCTTGAATTGGGAAATCCTGAGGATTGAGCCTGTGAAAATTTATTATTTCTTCCATTATAATTTCAGAAAAATTGTACGTAATACGAATTTTATTATTCTCTAGTTACATCGGGCTAGGCTTTTTCCATAAACGAATAAAATATATATACTTGTCAAATGTATACACTGTGATTAGAACCTCAAAACTGTTTCACATATCCTATCATATTTACGATCATATAAAGTTGACGGAGAACAAGCTCCACGTACTCCTGAAACGAAACAGAGAACAGTGGAAGTCCAATTGAATTTTCATCTTGTTCTTGTGTTGAAATGGTGAGTGATGGAACGAACACACAAGGTTCCAGTAGATTTTCTTGGACACTTCTTCGATCGGATTCTTTTCGGTCTGTAAAAAAACTGGATGTTCACGAGATAATGCTAGCCATGATCCGATTCTGCTGTATAATATGAAATTGAGGAACTTTTCTATGGAATCCGCAAGGCCCCAACGTAATTTACACAACTGGGTTGTAAAAAGCGTTGACCTGTTATTAATTATTCACACCACGAGCCACCGCTTGGTAGTCAGTTATTATCGTTTCTATGATCGGTTTTGTTTTTCTCCAACCAACTTTGCAAAAAAAACTTCAATAATCAAACCGCAAGATAGGTTCAAGTTTAAGTTAACAAGAATACGGCAGAGATTCGGTGTGAGTTGATGAAGGGCGAACAGAAAGTTCCTTGAACAGTTTGATCAGTTCGTACTCATCGCACAGGGCTAAAGAGTATTTTCAATACAAGCCTGCGAAGATGACACACACACGTTTGCGATCGTGACATGGAAAAAATGAAGCGTGCGACTAGTAGTACGAACAGCTGCGAGCGTTCCGGGTTCAAACCCCGTCCAGGTCTCAAAGAAGCGAAAAAACTTACAGGGAACTCAATATGCGTTTTAATTCACATCCGTACTGAAAAGCAGGTCAGGGATATCCTATGACACCGGAAATGGGAATAAAAAGCAAAAACTCAACCTGATTTATGATTTTTTTTCACTACACGGGAAAACACTGATTCGGGGGCCGAAAAGATTACACCGTTCGGTGCAAATAGCCCGGTGTATTTTCTTCTGAAACCGTTTGGTGTGCATTGACCTCGCAAGTTCAACACCGCAATTTTGTTACTATTGAACCCTGATAGAAAAAGTTGCTCACGCACGCACTGCAATCAGAATGCAGCACTCAAATTAAAGCATTTCACTGGCAAATTTGCAGCATCCGGATTGATGTGCTCTAGATGCCAGATTAAACCATGCGTTTAATTTGTCATTTTGAATTCATCAAAACTGATTCAATTATACAACACTCAGGCTGAAGCATTTTGCTGGCAAATTTGCAGCACCAATATTGATGTATTTCTGATGCTAGATTTAATCTGTCATCGCGCACGTGGCAATAGTACGGCAATAGTGTGGCAATAACGCGGCAACAGCGTAGCAATAGTGGGATCGACAGTAACGCCATCTACCACATTTCAGTCGAACGCGCTTACGTGCATTGTGCGTACATTACATTCAGATTTCAGTGATTATACTGCATTATACATTGTGCGTGTCCATAGTTATCGCTGCTGGCCAGTTGAAGAGTATTTTCTCTTATCCCTCAGGTAAAGTACTATATAACTCTGTATCTCACGTTTATCAACTTTGACGTTCGAAATCGTAATCAAGATTCGCGATAGTAGAATTTTTCAAAGATTTTCACGAACTTGACCTAAAAAATAACAAGCCGGCAGACCTGTACTATTTTACTTAAGGTCTATTGTATCAAAAAGCTAGGCTTTTTGCCTTTCCAGACGCAACGAGAAGTAGAAGCGTTTAACAATTCAACCGAGGATACTTACGACAACATGGTAAATCTTTAAACAATGCAAAAGGAAATGAATGTACCTATATATGTCGAAGCACGAACACCGCAGATGATATGTGTAAGTTTAAGTTCGTCATTTACCATAGAATGAAATAGTATATTGTGCGTCAAGTGCGGGAAGTTGGCGATTCCGGATGAGTGTGACATTCACACGAGTTAGGAATCGCCAGCCCGCACGAGATCCACATCCTGTTTTTTGTTGAAAGTCTGACTTCGCGGACTGTGGAGAATGTGCGAGATAGCTGATCCTCTTACCGACCGAGGACAGTGCTGGAATGTCCACATTCCAGCACTGCTCTCGGCCGGTAAGGGAATCAGGCATTTCGTGCACCCTCTACAGTGCGCGGAGTCGAACTTCCCATGCGCGTGTTACGAAAATCATATTTCAATAGTTTCCATTGATAGAAAAAAAAAGAAAGTTTCACTTAGTAAGTATCTTTGAAACCAGTGTTCTATGTTACGAAAAGGAATATATAGAACAAAATAAAGTAGCTCCATTCTCTGCACCCACATCACATAATGCTATATAGTCATACCAGTTTCATGTGCGAGTAAATTGATTGTGAATCGAATGCATGGTGTTTCTTATAGGTGTCATACCTCAAATATGTCGGAGGTTTTAATGCAAAGGAAGCTGTGAAGCTGTGCTTCAAGAAATGTCTAACGGACGAACTTGCGTATACCTACACCTGGTTAGGACTAGACACCGGCCATGTACTGCAGTGTGCACCATTACATGATACCAAACTTGTCCGTGCTATCAAAGGTATATTAAATCGATCTAGCCAATGATATTCTAGCTTATGGTAATTTTATTCTACCTATCGATTATAACTGTAATGCTTCTTTGAACTCAGCGCTTTTTTGCTTCATGCATGCAGAATTGTGTTTTTATTTTGAAGGTAACCTTAATCTTCAACAAGGCTACCAACTAATAACTATTATTGATTGAGATTATTATTTTGTTCCAGAGGCCGTTTCAAATAACTCAAACTCTGCAGCACCAACTAAATTAGAATTCAGCGAGATCTTCCGGGAGGTCATTCGCGTAGCCAAACAGCGGTGACAGCGGTGTAGAAACAAGAAACGAGCGAACAAACATACCGTGCACGATGTTCAAGCTGTTTGATGCGACGAATTCAAAATCTACTTTGGTTATCAAGAACTATTCAAAAATAGCCTTTGCGAGTTTTCAACCTCCAGCTCCAGTACATTTTTTGGCAATGTTCGAATTTGCTCCATTTTAAGTTTATTCATTAATTCAAATATTTTTGTAATATTGTTAGGATTTAACTCCTAGTCATTTTAATGTGTGTAATGCATTTTTATAAGGATAACTCTTCTCTTGTCAAGTATAAGCGAATAAAAAATACGTTTCATATACATATATTTTGACACCATTTTTCGTTGGGACACGCATTACTTTGGCGAAAATGATGTGTGGTGAAACATTGAGGAATTGTAAATTGGAACACATTACGTTTCCCAGACGTCCATTGAGACATTCAGGAAATGTCATGTTTCCTCATTTTCATTACCCAACTTCACCAAAAATCATTTTCGCCAGGGTGCAATGGCCACCCAAAAGCTACCTCGTTACCAGCATTCTACTGAAATATTGCTCGAAGATTGCCTGAATATTGCTAGCGTTTAGCTTCAATTAATGAAACAAGTTTGCTTCAATTATGCTGTCAATGGGCTCGATATTTGTCGACTTTTGCGCCCACACTATTGCTCGATTATTGCGGCCACAAATTTGAAGCAACATGGTATGATGATATGCTGCCCGTTTGCTGCGTATTTGTCAACAAATTGCTCCCCGGTTTCTATCAGGGGAATGTAATAAAAGTTAACCCGCAGAGAACGGAAGCTATTCTTTTCACCTATGCCACCCCCCCCCCACCGAGATTGTTATCAAAGGCAAAGTCACTAGGTTTTCAAAGACGGTTAAATACCTTGGATGGACTATTGACAAAAAACTTCCTTGGGCTGACAATGAGCATATCGACCGAATCAACGGGAGTGCCAAAGCTAAACTGTCTCGCCTCTATAACCAATTCCAATCATCGTATCTAAACAACTCAATGAAAATCATGCTGTACAAAGCCATTATTCGACTTTCCCTTCTTTACGCATGCCCCATCTGGCACAATGCAGCAAATTACCACTTCAGTAAACTCCAAATCACTCAAAACAATTGCTTCAGATTGGCGACAAGCACGCCCATTGATTCCAGCTCGGCCCTGAGAATGCACGAACAAGTTGACATACCGATTATCCCAGACTTGATTAAAAAGCTTACTGTTAACTTCAAAAACTCCGTGAAGCAAGATGAAAATATCCAACTCCGCAAGACAAATCCGTTGACCCATTCAAAATGGGCGAAATCTACAAATAAGAGATTTCTACGAGGAATTAACCCGGATTGAACCTCTAGCCTTAAGATCACCTCATCACCCGCCTCAATATGTTCACCCATCTCATTCAGCTATAATTACTCTTTCTGTAACCATTACGACACTGGGTTTTTGCTATTTTTTTTTCCCAACTCCCAATCTCATACCACACGATATCTTAAGTCCTTGAAAAATTGTGAGCATTATCTGTATGTAATCAAACGCCCCCGGGCCGTCAATCATGATGCTGAAAATCCTGTACTCCTGTATATACGCAATTAAAAATAAAACTTGTTCAAATTCAAAAAGTCGTAGCTCGGTCGGTAGCGTGTCTGCTTCCGAATCCGATGATCGCCGGTTCGGTCCCGGCCCATGTTCAACTTTTTTTCTTTTTACATCGTTGAATGTCATCATGTAACAAATCATATGATACATTATGAAATTAAATATGCATTTTACCACGAAAGAATAGACCATGTAAGAAATCACAGGATTAATCATAAGATAAATCACGTGATAATAATGTGAACCTGAAATCTTTCATAGGAGCATACAATTTATCACATGATTAATTTCCTACTTCTTCATGACATTTATGACGTGAACTTTTTCAGTAGGGCAGAATCGATTCGAACAAGTGTAATATAGACTCCTGGATATATGCAACTGAGACGACGTACATTGTTGCTGGATAAAAAGCAGAATGCGTGATTGGTCACCAACAATCAGTGTTATCTCCGTTGCATATACCCAGGAGTCCACATGGAGAACATCTACGACATCACTTATAATATGGAAAGACAAGTGGCATCAACGCCAAACCCCTTGACCTGGGAACTCGAAATTTGGGCAACATGTTACCTTCGTTACGTAAGCACCGACTAAGATGCAATTCTTCGAAATTCGACCCCCAAGGGGGTGAGAAAGGGTAAAACGTTTTTTCGCGGATTCATTAACATATCCTCAGCCCGATGAGATATCGACTTCGTCTTTCCCTCAAACTTGAGGGGGGCGTCCATAAATTACGTGAGGCGATTTTTACGATTTTTCGACCCCCCCTCCCCCCTTGGTGAGATTTCGTGAGATTCGGCTCGACCCCCTCCCCCCCCTAAACGCCTCACGTAATTTGTGGACGCCCCCTTAAAAGCAGAAGATCGTAAGCGCCATTTTGATTTTTTTCAATTTTTCATGATTTTTCTAAATAGCTCTAAAAACTCGTAAGACGCAAAGATAAATTCAAAGAACGACCATTCGAAAAAATTCGATAAAAAATATTGGTAGTTATAAAAGCAGAAGGTCGTCGGCGACATTTAGATTTTACGATTCGTCACGATTTTTTTAAATAGCTGTAAAAACTCGTAAAACGCAAAGATAAATTGAAAGAACGACCATTCGAAAAAATTCGATAAAAAATATTAGTAGTTGAAAGCAGAAGGTCGTCAGCGACCTTTAGTTTTTACTATTCCTCATGATTTTTTTTTAAATAGCTGTAAAAACTCGTAGAACGCAAAGATAAATTGAAAGAACGAACATAAAAAAAATCGATAAAAAATATTGGTAGTTAAAAGCAGAAGGTCGTCGGCGACATTTGGATTTTACGATTCGTCACGATTTTTTTAACGAATCGTAACAGAAAAATAGTAAGGCTGTGCGAATGTTCGATTTTTCAGAGTATTCGTCGCGAGTCGAGGAGTAAAATTCAATTTGAAGATCGAATCGAATTATTCGAAACTTTGAATGATTCGAATAGTTCGAATATTGAAATTATTTGATCTTACTGAGGCATAATTCCAGATAATTGCGACTCCTTAGAAACAATATGGTATATATTTTTCTCGACTAATCTGGAGTTTCCAGGCTATTCGTATTTCACTCGGATAATGGTCACAAGAGGAATATTCTTCATAATTTATAAACATTGGTTCTATATATTTACTTCAAGGAAGATCTAACCAGGAAACGTATCCCGCACTCAATCAACGACTACTACAAACTATAAGCAAGAGATATAAATCATTTCTGGTCTAAATTCGAATTTCGCAAAAATCTAACACCGGCCATTTCTCAACAGCTGTTTTCTGGACCATGCACATCAATTTTTAAGGTTTTATGTTCATTTTTGTTCACGTAAAGTGTAAATCTCGTTATCAGTAATTTTCGATTGGATACATAAACACCTGTTGTCATATCCAAGCTGCGTAGAAAGAACGATCATTCATTTCAGAAATTGAACTTCGTACACAGATTTTCTGCCCATAATAAATTCTCTTTCCTCGAAAATCTTTACTGAGAGAGATAGTTGAAATACAAACTACCAATATTTTATATCGAATTTTTTTTAAACGGTCGTTCTTTCAATTTACCTTTGCGTTTTACGAGTTTTTACAGCTATTTGAAAAAATCGTGACATGAAACAAATAAAAATGTTGCTTACGACCTTCTGCTTTTATCTTAGTACTTTTTGTCATAAATTTTCGAAACGGTCGTTTTTCTGATTTATCTTTGCGTTTTACGAGTTTTTACAACTATTTGGAAAAATCATTAAAAGTCATGAAAAAAAAAAAATAATATGACATTTTGCCTTTATAACGTTGGTTTTTAATTTCCCTTGAAAATTGTAATGCAAGAACGACGTATCCGCCAAACGTACCACCTTTTGCGCTTACATTTTTCGATCTCGAAATTTCAATTGATCTGTACGTTCTGACCGTTTTCGGAGCGAATGGCGTAAAACAAAAAAATTATACGACCTTTTGCCACCAAAATCGCGTTTTTGGCGCTTACGGCCTTATGCCATTAGGCACGCGACATAATATTGCAGCAGAACATTGTTACTCTCGTTGTTACTCATTGAAGCCAAGTAGGTGTATTGGAGACGGGGGCAAAATGATCCCCCTAAAAGAAGAATGACTATAAGATCCAAGGTAAACTGTTTGCTTGAGGAATTCAAACATAGAAACCATGAATTATACCATCCTTTGGCTACGTTCCTGATTTTTTTTCAGATTTTATGCGATAGCTACGATAGCGACAAACTTTCGAAGAGTTCACCAGTAATAATGGATCGTTTTGCCCCGTATATAGGGTACGGCAGAATAATCCCTTAAGTTCAATATAGAAAACTATGTACATCTAGGTTTAAAAAGATCAATATTCAGTACCAAACTGTTTTTCCAAGCGAATTATTTCATTTATCGCGAAGTTACGTATTTTTACAGTTGGTTTTTAGTTAGTTTCACAGAAGTTGTTTTCGAATGCGAAATGATCACCATGATAGTGCATGATAGTGGTTATCATTTTGCCCCAGATATAGTGTATCGCAATCTTCAAGTAATGTCAATATTTTGTGTATTTTTGAGATACAATGGTTACACGGATCGACATACGGCAATCTCAGAACACTTCATACTCATTTCCTGCAGCGGCTGGCAAAATCATGTGCCTTTGGGATATTTTCGCCGTCGAAATTCGATGAACTGTATATCGTGTAACAATTAATGGACGTAAACTTTTGGATTTAGACGAGTACGAAGCTTGTCAGCAATCACACGAGTGGCAAATCAACAATCGTTCCTAGTCACACGCCATATTTTTTTTCAATCTAAAAAAACCACGACCCTTGGAAGTTTAACCCAGTTGGAGTTTTTCATTCCCAGAGAAAGGTAATTTCACACCAGATTTGGTATGACGCGTCAAAAATAGGGAATTATTCGCCCAGAATGATACGGCGCGCCAGGAAATAGTATATTGTGCATCAAGTGCCGGAAGTTGGCGATTCCGGTTGAGTGTGAGGTATGCCGGACGCGCCGAAGGCGAGTGTCGGAATTCACATGAGCTAGGAATCGCCAACCCGCACGAGATCCACATCCTGTTTTTTGTATAAAACCTGATATGGAAAGTCTGACTTCGCGGACTGTGGAGAATGTGCGAGATAGATGATCCTCTTACCGACCGAGGACAGTGCCGGAATGTTCACATTCCGGCACTGCTCTCGGCCGGTAAGGGAATCAGTCATTTCGCGCACCCTCTATAGTGCGCGAAGTCGAACTTCCCATGCAGGTGTTACAAAAAGGTTATTTCAGTACGCTATACCAGCGACGGGCCGAAATTTTCTTCTTCTGGACGAGTGATACCATTTTTGCACTCCGAAATGAGGAAACTCTGTCCAGAAATGGTAGAGCCCGCTCAAAAGTGTAAAATTTCCACCTCGAAGAGGTAATTCCGGCTCCGAGATGACAACGCCAGCAATTTGGATCATTGACCAATGATGTGAAAATAAATTTATTCGGTAGCCTTCGTCCCGCTAAACTACTAGACCAGGGATTCCCCTTTTCATGTGAGTGTTATAAGAACATTCATTCCGACGAGGCTCGTGCACAAACATACATCTTCGAAATGTGATCCTTCAAATAGAATTAATTGAACATTGGTTACACCGGGTATCCGAATAAGGACCCAAAATTCACTTGATTGAAAATCGATTTGAATAAAGATTCAAATCTAAAGTTATCGATTCACTCAAAGTTATACCTACGAACTTATTTCGCTTTTGTATTTGTTTTATACCTACAGTAAACCAGAGTTTATTTGCTCACCACAGCTATTGTTATCCACTACGTGATAACGGCTATTTGTCGTGCAACTTCGAACCTCCTGATTGGTCTACGAGCAGTTATCATTGGCCATGATAGATTTCGAACTCCCCCGCGCATCCACACACTTTTTGTATAAAAGCTGCTCCATTTTGGTGCCTTCATCACTCGACTGAATCGACGCGAACTAGTTGCCTCTTAACTCTATATTTTCTCCATCAGTCCACTTGATATACGCGACAAATTTCAACGATGAAAATAGTTATTTTCCTTGCTGCGGCCGTATCCGCTGCGAATATTTTCGTGGGTGTTGAAGGTGACGCTTCAAACTCTGCATCTCGACTTCAAACTCAGGGCCGAATGGTGGATTCTAGAGCTGGACTCCGTGTAACATTCCCGAACCCTCTCAATCTTGAGATTGTCGAGTTTCATGGAAACATAAACAGGCCGATTCGAGGTAAAGACATACATACAAATGATTTAACTGGCCATTGCGCTCGTCACTTTCCGACGAAATTTTCAACTAACGAAATGTCTCTGATCCAGCTGGCGCAGATGGGGATATCCACGGATTTGTATCCAGACAAGACGGTACATGGACTTACATGGACCCCTTGGCTAACGTGCAGCCAGGAAACATAATTTACTACTGGATATTGATTCAACACGAGGGACGTAATCGGATGTCAATACCACAAAACTTCACTGTGTCTGCAGTAGACAAATAACGTGTCCCTGGTGACAGCATGCCGCCACAAGAGGTGAATTGGGAAATCCTGAGGATTGAGCCTGTGAGAATTTATTATTTCTTCCATTATAAGTTCAGAAAAATTGTACGTAACACGAATTTTATTATTCTCTAGTTACATCGGGCTAGGCTTTTTCCATAAACGAAGAAAATATACTTATGCTTGTAAAATGTATACACTGTGATTAGAACCTCAAAACTGTTTCACATATCCTATAATATTTACGATCATATAAAGTTGACGAAGAACAAGCTCCACGTACTCCCGAAACAAAACGGAGAACAGTGGAAGTCCAATTGAATTTTCATCTTGTTCTTGTGTTGAAATGGTGAGTGATGGAACGAACACACAAGGTTCCAGTAGATTTTCTTGGACACTTCTTCGATCGGATTCTTTTCGGTCTGTAAAAAAACTGGATGTTCCCGAGATAATGCTAGCCATGATCCAATTTCTGCTGTATGATATGAAATTGAGGAACTTTTTTATGGAATCCGAGAGGCCCCAACAAAATTTAAACAACTGGGTTGTGAAAAGCGTTGACCTGTTATTAATTATTCACACCACCACGAGCCACCGCTTGGTAGTCAGTTTCGTTTCAATTATCGTTTCTACGATCGGTGTTGTTTTTCTCCAACCAACTTTGCCAAAAAAACTTCAATAATCAAACCGCAAAATAGGTTCAAGTTCAAGTTAACAAGAATACGGCAGAGATTCGGTGTGAGTTGATGAACGGTGAACAGAAATTTACTTGAACTTGAATTTACTACATCGCACGGGGCTAAAGAGTATTTTCAGTACAAGCCTGCGAAGATGACACACATATGTTGGCGATCGTGACAAGGAAGAAATGAAGCGTGCGACTAGTAATACGAACAGCCGCGAGCGTTCCGGGTTCAAACCCCGTCCAGGTCTCAAAGAAGCGAAAAAACTTACAGCGAACTCAATATGCGTTTTTATAATTCACATCCGTACTGAAAAGCAGGTCAGGGATATCCTATAACACCGGAAATGGCAGTAAACAGTAAAAACTCAACCTAATTTATGATTTTTTTTCACTACACGGGAAAACACTGTTTCGGGGGCCGAAAAGATCACACCGTTCGGTGCAAAGCCCGGTGTATTTTCTTCTGAAACCGTTTGGTGTGCATTGACCTCGCAATTTCAACACCGCAATTTTGTTACTATTGAATGTAATAAAAGTTCACCCGCAGCAAACGGAAGCTATTCTTTTCATCTCTGTTCGTTCAAATATCTGAAAAATAGGTCGAGCATTTTCAGAAATTTGACTCCTAAGGGGATGAACAGGGGTGGAATCAATTTGCGAGTCGCGGGGCGCCGACTTTATAGATTCAAGGAATGGGTGCACAGGATTATATTACGAATAATAAATGGATACATATATTATTCGTAAATGATAAAGTTCTATTTTCGATTCATTGGTGAATACATTCCTCCACAATATTTTCAGGTGATAAATCTTGTACAAATGGTCAATCTTATGTGTCTTGCAAGATTGCGCTTAGCGTTAAACATCTTCCAGCATGAGGTACACTTGTAAAGTTGTTTGGGGCCAGGCCGGTTCTTGCAATGTGTCAAATGGCGCTTTAAGTTTTCTTTCGTTTTGAAATGTTGCTTACAGTAATCACACTGCCATGGTCTCTCATCTATATGCACTATCATGTGTCCATCTCTTGCTATCAATGACTTGAAGGGTTTACCACACGTGCCACAAGCGTAATTTCTTTCACTTGAATGGCACCTCGTGTGCTTTTTCAATGTCGAGAGTTGACCAAACGCCATTTCGCAGATTGTACATCTGTAGGGTCGATCTTGCGTGTGAATACGATGATGACGATCCCTATCTGATCTAGAGGTGAACTTCTTATCACAATATTCACAGTTGTGAAGTCCTTCTCCGATGTGCAGTTTTTTATGTTTGGACAGACCGCCTTTGGTCATGAAAGTTCTTGCGCACGAGATACACTTGAAGATTCCCTTCCTAGCATGAGCTTCTTTATGGACAGGTGGATCCGCTTTCTGAAATTTATTTATTTATTTATTTATTGAGAGAAAAGTGGCTGTGACACAGAGAAAGCGAGTGACTTCTGACTGTCCAATTGTGTGTAGTTCAAAGTCATTTATTGGCTAATCTGAGTCAGTTGCGAAACAAGTCGCTTTCTCGGTGGTGCTTCCAACAACAAAAGGTCGCCTGTTGGATCCTAATTGACGATTTGTCTGTTCCTTACATGGTCCACTCCTACTGTCTGTCTTCCACTCTCCACCTCCGAGCTAGTTATGCAGTAAGATTCAATGCGCGATAAAACAACCGAGCAATGCCTCAGGCTAGACAGTAGCACGCTACTTTTCAAAGTCATATCTGTTGACTGAGCATTTTCAGGACCAGTCGTAAATTCTTTGTCACCAATCTCCACGTCGTTGGGTGTTATCCGGCATCTGTTGAAATCACAATTTATGATTTCGCAGGGTCTCTCGCACAGTGGAAGACTGTCCCAATTTTTGTCAGTCTCCTCAGGGTATCCAGAAGCTAGTCTCTCAAAGGCAACGAGCTGCTTTTCAGCCTCGGTCACAGTTTTGTGAAATCTGTAATAACGTTCCAGTTCCTCTAGGCAAATTCGACAGACCCGTTTTGGCAGGGTGTCTGCCTCTCTCACCTGTACAATAAGCAATTACTCAAACATACAGGCAATGTTTCACAATAAGTGAGGTCTTACCATAACAGGTAGACAGCAGTCGATCATTTCCAGAATACTCTTGCCCGTTGCATTAGATTCGAATATATCAATCATATCGTTGTCTGGGTTAGCGCACAGTCTACAACGCAACGGAGAATGTCCATTTTCGGTGAACTGTGCTGTCACAGAAGAAAATTTTAAACTTTCATCTATTCTCTGAATTGTAGAGTCTTTAGGCAAAGCGTGGAATCTGTCTTGTGCTTCTATTCCCGCCTCAACTCCGTTCGCCGACCTCTTATGTGTTCTTATTTTCGTTGTTTTTAATCTCTCCATCCTAGCGTAGAATCCTCTCATGAATTTGTAGATAAACTTTCAGCCGTGTTAAGCGTCCGAAAACACTTGACTTTTAAGCCGATTGCAGAGATTCTTTGATAAAGATTTATTTAGACGTGGTTCTGCGCAAAGTTCTGCGCTATTATCTGTATATTTTGCCGAGCAACGCTGGATACTGGAGGTCATGTTTATCGGACTGGATTTACGGACATTGTTTTGTTTGGGTGCGTTCGTAAAATCTACTTAGTCCGCGGTTCGCATTTTCGAACTTGTCGACGGTCTGCGGACTGAGTAGACTTTACGAACGCACTCTTTGTTTCCATCTCACCTGGCGGATTTTGGAATACACTTCGAAGAATTGCGGTGACTTGTTGTATCCTGTAATCTCCCGGTAGGTGGATTAACATCGCGCGCCGCCATATTGATCTGAGCGGATCAAACGACGGAGGGAATATTTGAAATAGCTTGAAGATTAGAGTTGAGAATATTGTTTCATAGATATAAGACGCATGGTCACCCAAGATAGAAATAAGCCAGAGTAAAGGCAGGAGGTCATAAATATTGTAAGAGAAAAACTCTTGAAGTAGGATTTCATTTTTACTGCTTGCACATGTGCGGAGGGTTCTGGTCATTGTCAGGACGGTACAGGAATTGTTAAAGTCGTAGGAATTTAAGGAAAGGCATCTCAAGAGTTGCCCTTTGTTATCGAAGCCCGTCGCTTCTTTCCCACACACATGTGCACGGACCCTTCTGGCGCCGAATTCTTCCGCGTTCCCGGCGGTGTGCGCGGCTCCCACCCCACTACCCCCAAGAAGGGAGGAAGAGGAGAGTCAGTTGAGGGCGGTCAGTAGCAGGATTTTTCAGGGAAACTGACCCCCTAAGTGGCTGTAGATGATTTCGCGGGGCCGAGCCGCCCACCAACCCGGGTCGCGTCGGGAGAGATTCGGAAAAGAAACGCGCACTCTTATTCCTGACTTAAACGGAAGAAGACCTTTTCATTCTTATCATACATTTCAGAAAGTTCGCTTTTCTATATTTCTTCTGAACTCCTTTAAACTGAAAAACCGCTGATCGCTACGCCTACTTTTCTGCACAGTGCTTTTCTGCTATCCAGTGCCTGGTCGTCGACTTCCGTCGGAACGAGACTTCCTTCGTTTGAATTGAGGAATACTAGCATATATAACTAGTTTGAAAATGTTATTGAAGCAAACGTTCGGTGACCACTTGTATCATACGATAAATGAGTCAATATTATTTCAATTTTTTTTTTCAAATTAAAAAAATGTAACTTTTTTTATTTTGCTTTATACTTGACTGTAGTTCTTCGATACTATAGCTACATGTATGTGCCTTGTGCTTCACCCATTTTTATTAAAATTTGTATGTGAAGGGGCAACCCGTCAATGAATAAATAAATAATTACACAAACGGACTTTCTTTTTTTTTCAAATAATATTATTGCCGTCATGGAATCACTTGAATCCTAGTTTTCTGTCAATGGTTTTTACCACCATTTAGTACACTTAGCAAGCTCTGGAAACTTGACGAATTGACGTGAACAGCTTGATGCGTAGGTATAGGGTTGTAAAGAAATTTATAGTGTATACTTCAATTTGAAAGGATCTTTTCATTGTCAATTTCAATTAGAAATTTTCAGTTATATAGCCCATTTTGACACAATTTTCGAGTATTCTTTGGAATCATTTTGCCCTATCGTTCGTTGCGAATTGTCTTCATAAAATTATTTCTACAATAATCACAGTGTCACCGCAGTCTGTCGCTTGGCGCTTTTAGCACTATCAGTCTTGAAAACTTTATCGCACAGGAAACAAGGATGAACCCTTTTCTCCAAATGAGCGACTTTGTGTCGTTACAGGTTTGAGTACACGAAGAACGTCTTTTCGTAGATGAGACACTGAACTGGTCCTTCATCAGTCAGTAGATGATGATGAGTTTTCATGATTGATCTGCTGATGAATGTTCTCCTACAATACTATCAGGTGAAAAGCCCCTCACTAGTGTGAAGTTTGTTGTGTTCAGTCGGATTAGGTCACTAAACATCTTTGCGCATGAGATACACCTTTAAAGTTTTCCGATGACAGACCGTTTGTTACAACGAGTCACATGGTCCTGCAAGTCATCTTTTCTTTCGAAACATAGCTTACAATAATCACACTCCCATGATGGTCTTTCACCCATATGCACTGCCATGTGGTGTCTTTCTCTTCCCTTGAATGACCTAAAGGGTTTATGACACGTTGAACAAGCGTACGTTTTTTCGTTCAAATGGAACCTTATGTGCGATTTCAATGTGGACTCCTGAGTGAACGCCATTTCACAGATGGTACATCTGTAGGGTCGCTCTTGCGTGTGAGTACGATGATGACGATCCCTATCTGATCTAGCGGTGAACTTCTTCCCACAGAAGTCGCAGCCATGAAGTCCTTTGTTGGTGTGAATTTTGTTGTGTGAATACAGACTTCCTCGGGACCTATACACCTTTGTGCACAAAGTACACCCATAACGCTGAGTCCTGGTATGAATCTGTTTAGGAATAGCTAGATCAGCTTTCTGAAACATACAGGCAATCAACTGTTTTCATAATTGGACTTGACAAAACACGTGTAAGATGACAGTGTAACATTATCAGATTCCAATGTCAAGTGATTGATATTGACGATTTATCTTTACCCTTGCACGATCGGCTCCCTTCCCAGATCGCAATCCTGAGATCTCAGAATCACAGGTACTTTGTCGAATATTTTCAGATGCTATAGTGGCTCGTGAGTCGGATGCTTCAGTGGTCGGATCTGATTTCTGAAGTTCAGAATCGCTGGAACTCTTTCTTCTACTTTCCGGGTCCGAATTACGTTTGCAGTCAAGTTTGATAGGAGACAACAGAACTGAGCATGGCCTCAAAATTGATAATGAAACGTTGCTCTTCACAGTTGTATCTGCTGTTTGAGCTTCTTCGGTAATAGCTGTTAGCAATTCCTCGTTACTCATCAATGGACCGTCAATATTATCATATTCCGTTGAACCATACTGCGTGTCGCAGAGATGGACGGTTTCATCATTTCTGTCTGTCTCCCCAAATTTGATAGATACTAGTTGGTCAAAATCAAGAAACTGTTTTTCGGCCTTCAATACAGTTTCATGGAACTGGTAACAACGTTCCAGATCCCCCAAGCAAAAGAGACAGATTTGTTTCGGTAGACTATCAGTTTGTTTTACCTGTACAATAAGCAATAACAATCATATTATGCAACAGTTATTGCCGATGGGGTGACAAAAATGTGAATAAATTGGTTGTTTCAAGTCGACAATTCAACACTCATAGATTCTTACCACGACAGGTAGACAGTGGTTGATCATTTCCAGAATACTATTCCCTGTTGCACTGAAGCCGAATATATCAGTCATATCGTTGTCTGGGGATGCGCAAAGTCTGCAGTGCAACGAGGGATGTATGTCTTTGGTGAATCGCGGTATCACAGTAGAAAAGTCTGAACATTCGTCGAGTCTCTGAACCGTATAGCCTTGAGGTAATGTGGTTACTTCGTTATCAAAAGGTTCAAACTTTATGCGCTTTATCCCAGCACAGCATTCTTCTCCCATTTCTATTGCCGATTCAATTCCAGTCCCTGACCACTCACGCGTTCTCTTTCGCCGTGATGCAATCGCCTTCATATCAACAGGTGACCCCATGTTGCCTGTTAGAACACGTGTAGGTCGTATACAGTATACACAGGTCCGGCAACTCCCATGGTGGGGGTGGGTCCCTTAATGAAGCCAAGTGTGTTTTCGCCTGCTGCCACGGCTACTGAGGCGCGCTAGAATCCTAGTACAGAGTTGGAGTGGAAACAATGTTCATAACCTATTTTCTGTACATAACGAACGTCACAGTTTTCCTATAGTTTGTTATTAACAAATTCGATTGCGTAACTTTGATATATCAATGATATGATGTACATCTGACCGTGATTAAATGATGTCAAGTAAACTATTGAAGCAGATTTTGTTAGTTCTTTTGTTGTTTTTGGGGGGAATTTCCGATACAAATCGCTGTGTTGTGGGATATTTTGGAAATTGCAACGTTGAATAAAAATTAATTGTTAGTCTATTCATTCAAGTTCTGTGTAATGAAGATTATTTAGTTGTATAACCATTTCGCTAGAAAAATGTGAACAAGTTTCATCCGTATTACCAAACAGTCAATAATAAAATTAGTGATATGCCAATTGTAGAGTACTGTATCGATCATAAAAAATTGTAATAATAATATAAATAAATGTAATTGACAGAATAACGCAATTTGGACGGAATATAAATTTATTCGTTCACAAGTTTTGAGGTTAGAAACATTGTTTATACTCCAACCCTGCACTAACTGACTCGGGCGCCAAAAATTCAGCGGCCAATTCAGGAAACTTTGGAGCATCGCTAAGGGACCCACCCCCACCTCTAGTCTCCATGGAGACTCCCAATCAAACAAACAAACCTAACCTGACCTACCAACCTAACCTAACCTGAAAATCCGACAGACCGAACGAACCATACGCCGCCTATGGTAACGCGACGCAATCAACGTGGCATTTTCGTACGAATGAATAAAAGCAAAAACAAAAACAAAACAAGGTAGAGTGAGGTTCTAGTAATATCAAATCGACCCTTGACCAGAGGAAATGGTTAAAATCGCTTTCCTACACCCCGATTTGGGAATCGGTGGCGCTGAGAGGCTAGTCGTAGACGCAGCCTTGGCCCTAAAAAACAAGGGTCACGAGGTGAGTTTCATCACCTCTCACCACGACCCTAGTCACTGTTTTTCCGAAACGAGGGATGGAACGATACCGGTAACTGTGGTCGGTGACTGGCTGCCTAGAAACATATTCGGCAAGTTTTTCGCCCTATGCGCCTACCTCAGAATGGTGAGTATCTCTTCGTCGTCGACACGAACTCTTGATTTTCGTCTCTCGATCTTCTGTTTCCAGGTCTACGCGGCGGGCTACATATTCTTCCTGGACCCAAAACCGGACGTAGTATTCTGCGATTTGGTGTCCGTCTGCATTCCGGTTCTCCGTTTATACGTACCGCACGTTATATACTACTGTCATCACCCCGACCAGCTTCTCTCGCCTCCGGGAAGCAGGTGGAAGTCGTTTTACCGCGTCCCGCTGAACTACCTGGAGGAAATAACGACGGGCCAGGCGCACAAGATCTTCGTAAACAGCAAATACACCGGCTCTGTTTTTAAGCAAACGTTCAAACGGCTGCGGGTCGACCCTGAGGTCTTGTATCCGTCCATAAACACCGAATTTTTCGACAAAACGAGAGTCGTGTCCCTGGAAAGAGCTCTGGACAAGAAACTCCCCGACGATACTTCGGTATTCCTGTCCATAAACAGATACGAGCGCAAAAAGAACCTCAACCTCGCCATTGAGGCCCTTGCCGAGCTCAAGGCGCTCCTCACGGAGCAGGAATACGACAAGGTTCACTTGATCATGGCCGGAGGATACGATAAACGAGTGGAAGAGAACGTCGAGCACCATCTGGAGCTGATTGGACTCGCGGATGAGCTGAGGGTAACGGAAAAGGTGACGTTCCTCAGGTCGCCCTCGGACGTGGATAAAGTCTCTATTCTGAATCATTGCGCGGCGCTGATTTACACTCCACCCAATGAGCACTTTGGTATCGTTCCTCTGGAAGCCATGTACGCGGAGAAATTAGTCATAGCTAATAATTCGGGCGGTCCTAGGGAGTCTGTGATAAACGGAGAGACTGGATTCCTGGTCGATCTCTCTGGGAGAGCCTTTGCTGAGAAAATGGCCGTTGTGGTCAAGGACAAGACGATAGGACCCAGATTCGGCAAGGCGGGAAGAGAACGGTTCGTCAAAACGTTCAGCTTCCAAGCCTTTGGCAACCAGCTCGACGAGTCGGTGAAGACTTTGATCGAGGGAAAGAAGAGCAATTGATTATGTATAATATCACATTCCTGTTTTAGGTCAGTTGTAAGTAACGATAAGAACGCTACTAATTTTGTAAATTGCGATATTCTATTTATTGTATTTCATGAAACTACTATTTTTATTAAACATACTTTAATTGTAATTTGGGTTTTGTCTTCATCTAATCCTCATGGTGGGTATTACGCAAAAGCTTTTTACACTGCAACTATAGTAACAGAAAATAACATCTACTTCCTGGTTTTTTTTCTTTATTTTATTTATTATCGTTTCTTAAAATACTTTAGGAACTAATTTACTGTTTATAGGTAGATTGGATTTGGCAAAAGAGAGAAAATAAAAAAACAACATAATCTCACACAGAGAGAAACTTTTTTTTTCTCTATACAGGGTGGAACATTTCATGTGTCGAGAATGGGAGGGGCATAACTTTGAAACGATCAGATGTATATTTTTTGCTGCCAAAAACGCATTTCGAAGGTTCGATTGTCAGCTTTGAATTGTGTTTTTGACATGAAATTTACATCCTACCGTTTCAAAGTTATGCCACTTCGAGCCCCTCCCATTCTCGATACATGAAATGGGCCACCCTGTGTATTATGACTATTCGAAGGTTTTGTTTGCATGTTATCGATATTAATCGTCCGTCTCCACCCCACATACCGTTTAAACGTTACGAAATAAATATATTATTAAAAAAATCTACGACGTTAAAGAACTGCGGCTAAAAAACGAAATAGATGAGGATAATCTGAACGAAATTAAACGATACTGAGTAAAAATCTGAACTCTCAAAGCATCGGATTAAAAAAAAAAATGTCATTTTCACAAAGTTCAGTTGAGTTTTTCAATTATTGCCAAAAATGAAGTTTTTCTTCTTTACGACTGTATTTGAATAATCTAAAAACCTGAATTTCAATGTCACTCGGTCTTTGGCCGCTGCCTAATTTATTTATATCCAGTTTTCTGTTTCGCATTTCTCATAGTATCAATAGAAATAATAATCATGTATTTAGTTTACATTAACGATCACCGAATAGATGTATGAATATTTTCCTAAATTATTATTCTTATTATTATTATTATTATAAATAAAAATATCAGTCCCTCTAGATATTGTGCATCTGTTATCGTTTGGTCGGCGCATCCGCATCCTGACCTGAAAATGATGATCAAACCAGATTATATCAACGTCTAATACGCCGAATTGAAGTTGGGGCATGATTCCGTAAAACAGAATAAAAAAAAAAAATAGAAGGAATTACTGAAAGATAATTACTTTTCCCATCGCAAGCGACTATTTTGACTTTGTCGACTATCGCAACTTCCTGAACTTCCCTGAACTCGACGTCGTTCAACATGAAAGTCCATACATTGTCGCAAAACCTGTAGGTGTTCAGTTTTCCAGCCTGAAAATATACATTTAAAGTAATTATTGAATAAAACCTGAGTTTAAGAGCATGCTCCAGTAATTGTTTACTCTTCTTTACCGACCGTAGCCGGTTTTCACTTGTTTTCACTGATAGCAACGCCTACTACGCGTCACGAGCGCGGAAAAGGAACCAACAGCGCAATTCTAGATGGAATTTCGAAGATGTATATCGGAAAACTTCTTCGTTTCATGCAACAATGAAGACGTATTCTGGAAAACTGCACAAAATGGTAATTGTCGATGTCAAGCGGTGATTGTGAGTTTCGCCCGTTCATCATGGCCGCGACCACCGCTTGACATCGACAATTACCATTTTGTGCAGTTTTCAAGAATACGTCTTCATTGTTGCATGAAAAAAATAAGTTTTCCGATATACATCTTCGGAATTCCGTCTAGAATTGCGCTGTTGGTTCCTTTTCCGCGCTCGTGACGCGTAGGCTTTGCTATCGGTGAAAACAAGTGAAAACCGGGTACGGTCGGTAAAGAAGAGTAAATAATGACTGGAGCATGCTCTTAAAGAATGAATAAACTATTCAAAACGGACAAAAATAGTAATAGCAATAATAATAATAATAATAGAGAATTAATGTTTATATTATGAATAAAAAATACGTGTTTAACCTTGAAAGTCAGCCTGGACTTGACCCTTGTAGCGAGTGCCTGATTGATCGCCTTGTCAAATTGTAGAAGAACTTTGATCGCGAGTTGTGGTGTGATTTGGCCATACTGTGAAAATATGAAGAAACAAAAAATAAATTATCCGGAGAAAATTTAGTTAATTTAGAAGCACCGAATGACTGTGACGACGGTCGTCATAACCTGTAAAAAATCTTTAGCGTAAAATATGTAATCATCACCTGAATTAACTCGTCTAAACTTTCCTGTAGCGTATTACCCAACGTCGTGTTTCTGTACAACTGATACGTCATTTTTGAAGCCGTTTTGAAGCCGTTTTTATATCAGAATTAAATGTTACACACTGTCTTTGACAACTGCTTTTTCGGTTCTCTCTTCGTGTCACAGGATTATTTTCTTCGACTCGAAGGCGGCGCAGTGTGCCAGTGTCGAGCGAGAATCGATCACGCGACGGTGTAACCACAGGCTCGACAACGTAAAGACGTTTCGGCGCGAAATTTGAAAATATATTCTCTTTCAAGAGTTTGGCTCTAATCTATTCAATTTCTGAACAATTCTCACAGGTAGTGAACGTCAGGAGGTACAAATCCTGAATATGAGGAGAAGAATCAAATATCGACGAATTTATCGCTGCTTCAAGATTCACGGCTTGATATGAGTGTCGATGTCGATCGCCCTTTTTCAATAAAATATCGAAAGTTCGACTGTTTCAAATCATCGGTCAAGTAATGAAGCTTAAAGATCAAAGACCGATAACAATAATAGAAACAAGAAAGAATTTCAACGCTTCAAATTCTGTGACTTGAAGGTAACCGAAAATCGGAGACATACCCACGTTATAGAGGGCGCTGCGAACAGCCGAGAACCGTAGAATTCCGGCGAGCGGCAAAAATTTGAAATTATCATTTGTGACGAGCAATGTGGAATTCGAACTGCACATGTACGAAAAAGAATATTTCATTTCTTCAATATTACTCTGGCCATGTAACTACGTTAAGATAAGGATTTTATGTACTCTGATAAAGAGTGAAAATAACTGATTGTGAGGATGAAAAATAAATGCTGTTTTTGATTGGTATCAAAGATAAGAGGAGTTTGCATTGGGTCACAAACAATATGTACCTAAAAATAAACTTATAGTCATCACGAAAATAAAAAAAATTGGTATAGTAATATCACGGAGTAGTAATACTCCGTGAGTAATATGATAAAAATACACTGAGAGAAATTCATATGGTAAACGGATTTTATGATTCACAGGGTTATAAAAATATTCAATCAAACCGAAATAATGGTTGAGTTTACTATAAGAAAAAAATTTTCGAGGCCATTTATAACTCACATGAATAGTACCGATAACTATAGATTTTTCTCAGTGTACATACATTTTCAGTGTGCTCCCCTACTGAAAAAGTTCACGTCATAAATGTCATGAAAAAGTAGGAAATTAATCATGTGATAAATTGTATGCTCTTATGAAAGATTCCTGCAGGTTCACATTTATCACGTGATTTATCTTATGATTTATCATGTGATTTCTTACATGGTCTATTCTTTCGTGGTAAAATGCGTACTTAATTTCATAATTTATCATATGATTTGTTACATTGATGACATTCAACGATGTAAAAAGAAAAAAAGTTTGAACATGGGCCGGGATCGAACCGACGATCGTCGGATTGGAAGCAGACACGCTACCGACAGAGCTACGACTTTTTTTAATTTGAACAAGTTTTATTTTTAATTGCGTATATACAGAAGTATAGGATTTCCAGCATTATAATTGACGGCCTGGGGGCCTTTGATTATATGTATATGGGGCTGTCCACGTCAATTCACCTAGGCTCGTGACCGCAACTTTTTTGATTTGCTCCATAATTTTTTCTATTGTTGTACTTGCTCTGAAACATTTTTCAGAATTTTTCCAGATTTAAAAAAAAATCCCTTTTTGAGTGATGATTTTTTTTTCGACCAAATACGACCATTATTAAAAATCTGAAAAAATTCAAAAAATCGTATGATTAACGTAAAACAGTTTCCCGATCGCGAAAATGTGGGCCGAATTTTTCTTATATTTTTTTACCTTTTTTACCAGATTCTCTATACTCCAAAAATCATCTATATCCTATCCAAAGTTTATTGCACGTTGAAAAATTGACTTTCTCAAAAATCAGTTGTCGTAAGGTGTCAGGCACACGGGAAGAGCAATTCTTCGTCGTGTGAATGAGGGAAATTGGAGAACAAAATTTTTGGACCAACTTATTAGCAAAAAAGTGACTAGATTGTCGCTAAATTTCGATAACTGACCATAACTTGTCACATAATTTTTTTTTCTCAGTTTCCCTCATTCAAATGATGGAGAATTGCTCTCCGAAGAAAATGCGACGCCGAGAGATGTAATCAAATTAAGGGTGTGTCTGAAACCTCACGACAACTGATTTTTGAGAAAGTCAATTTTTGGACGTGCAATAAACTTTGGATAGGATATAGATGATTTTTGGAGTATAGAGAATTTGTTGAATCACGCTGTACTGGTCCCCTAACAAAAAAAAAGGTTGGGTCAGGTAAAAAAATATAAGAAAAATTCGGCCCACATTTTCGCGATCGGGAAACTGTTTTACGTTAATCATACGATTTTTTTGAATTTTTTCAGATTTTTAAAAATGGTCCTTTTTTTCGGTCAAAAAAATCATGACTCTGTAACAAGCCTAAGCCAGTCAAGTATATCCATAAGGGTTCACCCCGAATAAAGATACAGAAGTATACCGAAGGTCTAAGATATAAATAACGTAAGTGAGAGTTTTTGCGTAGAACAAAGTAATTATATATCAGCGTTTATTCAAGTATTCAAGTAAGAGTCAGAGTGTACAATATATTAACTACTACTAGCTGAGGGGGATGTTATTCTCAAGAGAGTTATGACAGAAGTGAATCCAGCTTATTCAGTCAAGACTGAAGAAGCTGGGGGAAGGGTGAGGGGAAGTGCATAAGACTGACCGAGCTATCCCACGGTACGCGAAGTATCGAGTGATGCACCGTCAGGCTTAAGGTCTGCGTACACTATGCCGCGGCGCGGCGATGCGCGACGGCGGCGATAATGTAGACAAGATCTAGTTAACCACGCTAAGTCTAAGCGTGTGTGTGTGTGTGTGAGGGTGTGTGAGGGTAGGCGTCGTATGGACCGTGGGACCAGATCAAATAAAAAAAGTTGCGGTCACGATCCTAGGTGAATTGACGTGGACAGCCCCATATACAGATAATGTTTACAATTTTTCGAGATTGGGAGTTGAGTTAAAGAAGAATAGCAAAAGCCCAATGTCGTAACGGTTAATCTGGGTTAATTCCACGTAGAAATCTCTTACAGTAGACTCTCACCTATTTTACCGCCTCCTATTTTACCGCCGCCACCTATTTGACGAAAGTGCTCTCACGTATCTTACGACTCGAGGGGGGACCTAACCCCCACTCTTTCTTCCTGTGTATGTAGCTCTAACCTCACTTTGCTTCATTCGACAATGCATTAGGGTGAAACTCAAGCTGATTTACACTTGGAATTTTCAAAACCTATTTGAGCAGCCAAAACATATTTGATATCAGTGACGTAGAAAAACTTAATGAAGGGCCTAAGAGTCTTGGATTTGCGAAAATCGAGATGTAATTACAGTTTTATAACAATATTGTGATTATGTTTTTCGATTTTCGCGAACCCAAGACTCTTAGGCCCTTCATTAAGTTCTTCTGCGTCACTGATATCAAATTCACATCAATCGAATGTGTTTTGGCTGCTCAAACAGGTTTTGAAAATTCCAAGTGTGAATTATCAGCTTGCGTTTCACCCAGGTTAGTGAGACAATGAGTGCGGATGGCGGTAATTCGCTGGCGCACCGAGAGATGACGCTGCTGCGCCAGGTCCATTTTGAATGGGTGAACGGATTTGTCTTGCGGGGTTGGATATTTTCATGTTGCTTCACGGAGTTGTTAAAGTTAACAGTAAGCTTTTTAATCAAGTCTGGGATAATCGGTATGTCAACTTGTTCGTGCATTCTCAGGGCCGAGGAATCAATGGGCGTGCTTGTGGCCAATCTGAGGCACTTGTTTTGAGTGATTTGGAGTTTACTGGAGTGGTAACTTGCTGCATTGTGCCAGATGGGGCATGCGTAAAGAAGGGGAGGTCGAATAATGGCTTTGTACAACATGATTTTCATTGAGTTGTTTAGATACGATGATTGGAATAGGTTATAGAGGCGAGACAGTCTAGCTTTGGCAATCGAGAAGTTTTTTTTGTTAATAGTCAATCCAAGGTATTTAACCGTCTTTGAAAACCTAATGACTTTGCCTTTCATAACAATCTCGGCGCCGGGGGAGGGGGGCGGGGGGGGGGGGCAGAGGTGAAAAGAATAGCTTCCGTTTTCTGCGGGTGAACTTTTATTACATTCAATAGTACCGAAATTGCGGTGTTGAAATTGCGAGGTCAATGCACACTAAACGGTTTCAGAAGAAAACACACCGGACTTTGCACTGAACGGTGTGATCTTTGCGGCCTCCGAAACAGTGTTTTCCCGTGTGGTGAAAAAAAAATCAATAAATTAGGTTGAGTTTTGCTTTTTAAAACCGTTACGCCGGGGGGGAGGGGGGGGGGGGGGTACGTGCTACACGTGACGTCACGCCGAAAGGGTTACGTGTTACATGTGACGTCACGCCGAAAGGGTTACGTGATACATGGGACGTTACTCTGGAAGCGTCACGTGAAAGCACTACGTAAGAAGTTTACGCAGAAGGCGTAATTTATACACGTCGAACAACACGCTGACCCACTTGAAAAACTTGTTAGAGGTTTTTCAAACCAGCTTTTAGCGATGTTGGTGAGACAGATGCTAAAAGCGATTCAATTTTAATTGGCTCTTGGAGGCATGTTTTTTTTTTTTGGTAAAGTTGGTTGGAGAAAAACAACACCGATCGTAGAAACGATAATAACTTACTACCAAGCGGTGGCTCGTGGTGTGAATAATTAATAACAGGTCAACGCTTTTTACAACCCAGTTGTTTAAATTACGTTGGGGCTTTGTGGATTCCATAGAAAAGTTCCTCAATTTCATATTATACAGCAGAATTGGATCATGGCTAGCATTATCTCGTGAACATCCAGTTTTTTTACAGACCGAAAGGAATCCGATCGAAGAAGTGTCCAAGAAAATCTACTGGAACCTTGTGTGTTCGTTCCATCACTCACCATTTCAACACAAGAACAAAATGAAAATTCAATTGGACTTCCACTGTTCTCTGTTTCGTTTCGGGAGTACGTGGAGCTTGTTCCCCGTCAACTTTATACGATCGTAAATATTATAGGATATGTGAAACAGTTTTGAGGTTCTAATCACAGTGTATACATTTTACAAGTAGATATTTTATTCGTTTATGGAAAAACGTACAATTTTTCTGAGCTCATAATGGAAGAAATAATAAATTTTCACAGGCTCAATCCTCAGGATTTCCCATTTCACCTCTTGTGATGGCATGGTGTCACGAGGGACACGTTATTCGTCTCTTGGAGGCACAGTGAACATCTCAGCTTCCAAACTTTCATTAACTCCGTTGCGTCGAACCGTTAACCAGTAGTGAATTCTGTTATTTGGCACCAGGTACTGGATGGTGTCCGTGTAAATCCATTTACCCTCTCCTTGTTTCGTCGCAGGTCCATCGCTCATCCCAGTTCGGCCAACTGGATCAGAGACATTTCGTTAGTTACATATTTCTTCGGAAAGTGACGAGCGCAATGGCCAGTTAAATCATTTGTATGTCTTAGGGGGCGTCCATAAATTACGTGCGGCGTTAAGAGGGGGGTGGGGGTCGAGCCGAATCTCACCCAATCTCACGTGGGGCAGACGGGGAGTCGCGGCGAATGTCACGTGATTTTTTTGTCAATGATTTTCTTTTATTGATAAATCCAACTCAATCAAGCACATATTAACGTATTTACACTAAAAATACGCATTCAGAAAATCTCACGATATCTCAACACGGGGGGTCGAAAAATCGCCTCACCTAATTTATGGATGCCCACTTACCTCTAATCGCCCTGTTCATGTTTCCATGAAACTGAATACTCTCGGTTCCGCGAGGAACGTTCGTGAGAGCTACTTGGAATCCAAAGGGAGGGTTCCATTGGAAACGACGTATAATTTGAGCTGAAGTGTCACCCTCAACACCAACGAAAATATTCGCAACGGATACCGCAGCAAGGAAAATAACTATTTTCATCGTTGAAGTTTGTCGAGTATATCACGTAGACTGATGAAGAAAATACAGAGTTAAGAGGCAACTAGTTTACGTTGATTCAGTCGAGTGATGAAGGCACCAAAATGGAGCAGCTTTTATACAAAACCTGTGTGGATGCGCGGGGGAGTTTGGAATCTATCATGGTCAATGATAACTGCTCGTAGACCAATCAGGGGGTTCGGAATCGCACGACAAACAGCCGTTATCACGTAGTGGATAACAATAGCTGCGGTGAGCATCCGGGTGTTGGGCACGATTTGCACGACCCGATGCGTTTATGATCACGAAATAGACTCTGGTTTATTGTAGGTATAAAACAAATACAAAAGCGAAATAAGTTCGTAGATAGAACTTTGAGTGAATCGGTAACTTTAGATTTGGATCTTTATTCAAATTGATTTCCAATCAACTGAATTTTGGTTCCTTATTCGGGTACCCGGTGTAACCAATGTTCAATTAATTCTATTTGAATGATCACATTTCGAAGTTGTATAATTTTGAACGAGCGTCGTCGGAATGAATTTTCTATATAAGAATAACACTCACATGAAAAGGCGAATCGCCTAATAGTTTAGCGGGACGAAAGCTGCCGGATAAATTTATTGTCACATCATTGATCAATGATCCAAATTGCTGGCGTTGCCATCTCGGAGCCGGAATTACCTCTTCGAGGTAGACATTTTACACTTTTGAGCGGGCTATACCATTTCTGGACAGAGATTTGTTCATTTCGGAGTGCAAAAATGGTATCACTCGTCCAGAATGAGGGAATTTCCGCCCGGTGCTGGTAAAGCGTACTGAAATGACCTTCTTCTGGCGCGCCATATCATTCTGGGCAAATATTTCCCTATTTTTGGCGCGTCATACCAAATCTGGGCTAAAATTACCTTTCTCTGGGAGTAAAAAACTCCAACCGGGTTTAACTTCCAAGGGTCATGGTTTTTCTAGATTGAAAAAAAATATGGCGTGTGACTAGAAACGATTGATGATTTGCCACTCGTGTGATTGCTGACAAGCTTCGTACTCGTCTCAATCCCAAAGTTTCGTCCATTAATTGTTACACGATATACAATTCATCGAATTTCGACGGCGAAAATATCCCAAAGGCACATGATTTTGCCAGCCGCATACTCGATGGCCAATAGTATATTTTTCATTCGAAAATAATAATCGGGGAAGATTGCATCGTGTATTTATTCAGCGGTGGGCCAGACCAGCTCCTTGTTTCAATATGAGAATATACAGACAGGCCCGGCGATCCCCCTATGATTTTGGTGGAGTACTCCATACCTTAGAATTACGCAGGTATGGAAATCCATACCTCAGAATCTTAGCTCACTCTCCATGAAAATAACATGTACGAGTGAACGTGGCCACCAATCGCCACGACAATACATTATTCCACAATTTTGTTCTATATCCTGTTTGTTATCGCAGTTATGTATTCCAAAAAATTTCGCGCAAAACACTGAAAGTGATTAAACCGCAGTTTACGGGTACGATTTACAGCAGTTCCTATCTGCACGTTCATGTGCATCTCACGACTCTCACGTGGCGTCGAAGCGACTTTCAATGCCTTTTCATCAATAAATATTTTTTACGGCACAGCCATTAAACGGCACTTGACGGCACGAAAAGAGACGTTTCAAAGATGTCGTCCATTAATTGTTACACGGTATACAATTCATCGAATTTCGACGGCTCAAATATCCCAAAGGCACATGATTCTGCCAGCCGCATATTTGATGGCCAATAGTATATTTTTCATTCGTAAATAATAATCGGGGAAGATTGCATCGTGTATTTATTCAGCGGTGGGCCAGACCAGCTTCTTGTTTCAATATGAGAATATACAGACAGGGCCGGCGATCCCCCTATGGTTTTGGTGGCGTACTCCATACCTTAGAATTACGCAGGTATGGAAATCCATACCTCAGAATCTTGGCTCACTTTTATTTCCATAAAAATAAAATGTACAAGTGGACGTGGCAACCAATCGCCACGACGATACATTATTCCACAACTTTGTTCTATATCCTGTTTCTTATCAGTTATTTATTCCAAAGAATTCCGCATAAAACACTGAAAGTGATTAAACCGCAGTTTACAGCTACGATTTACAGCAGTTCCTATCTGCACGTTCATGTGCATCTCACGTGGCGTCAAGGTGACTTTTAATGCCTTTTCCTCAATAAATATTTTTTACGGCACAGGCATTAAAACGGCACTTGACGGTACGAAAAGATATGTTTCAAAGATGTCATTAATATAGAGTGATTCAGAATTCGTGACGAATCTTCGAGGGTCATTCTCAGGGGTTCAAAGCAGAAATCGGCAAAAATGATAATTCCAAGGACGTTTTGGTTACATATTATCAATTGTTTTGGAACTCGCAAATACTGTTTGATAGAATTGAAAATATGGTTCCAATTAATATTGGTGCAGCATACAAATTTTTATGATTCAATAATATTATTTACAGCGTTGATAATTGGTAATAAGCCGAAAATCTGTAAATTAAAATTATATGGTGAATGATGAATTTCTTTCGTCGAATCTCCTATTTTCACGAAATTCATGAATTAGGTAAAAGTATATTTTAATTTTTCCCAAAAATGTCACTCACTAGAAAGAGAATCATTAATTCTCTGAAAAATGGTCAATTAGTAAAGAATCATTTGCTAATTATTCGATAAATTAGTACCGTGAGAGTCTAAATTGCTAATTATTCAAGAAATAATCGATCTAAAAGTCTAAATCTCTAGAGATCAAGAGATTAAATCGCGACCGACGATGAAGAAGACGAAACTAAATCACAGATAAATTCGTTTCGACTGTGACTGCGTTGATAAAGTCAAGTTCGGCAGTTCTACGTCGGTTCAACGCACTGTATAATCAATTTTGGATGAAAAATTATTTCGATCTTCCCCGAATATACAAAAAGTAATAAAATAGGTTCATTGTCAGTGTCCTTGTGACACGATATATTGTAACGTACCCACCAATTTGCAAAATTCAAAGACATGAAATAGAGCCGTTAGCACATAGAGTTTAAGATTAGTCAACAGAATTCGAGTCACACACACACATTTCCATTGTAACTTAGATTCAAACATCGACACACATGTAACCAAAGGAGACAGGATACGAGATTCACTTCATCGCCACATGGGCAACCACACATTACATATTTAGAACTGTTAAACAATAACACGTAAAATTAGGACTGAAAATTTATATTGAATTCAAAATTAAATCAAGTAACTGACGCACGCAGACAATCAAAAAGATTATTGTATTATACCATGTATTCAAACTGCTGACCTATACAATAAACGAGGATTAACATGGACACAGAAACAGCAGAGAATTCGGTAAATAGTATTCATATGCGGCATGCGAAAAAGGGGGTTCGTGGGTCAGTCCCCACCCCAGAAATTGGAATAAACCTGCTTGCGCGGATACAACCCAGATAGGAAAATGTCTGCACAGTGATGGCGTATACGCACGCACGTGTGCGGATTTACCCGCACTATGTGCCCTCACCTCACCAGACATTTGTGTCATCAATTGAGGGGCATATGGCTCGCATGTCGTGCGCCGGGAACGAAATATTACATTATTGAAAACAAATGTTCCAAGACGGGTTCGAACCCAAGCTTGCTCCACGGTCACCCATCCAACTATTAGTCGCCGTCAATGTTGCTTAACTTCGTTGTTCGACTGAATTCCGGTGTCTCAC
>JAFFZH010012471.1:0-10274 GCA_018420115.1 Euura saliciscinereae
AAATTGAGATGGACCATCAGTTTAACTATAAAAACACCAAAATATTAACAAAAGAAAAAAACTATAGAAAAAGAATAATACACGAAATGTGCCATATAGTTAAAGACAACTCCACTGTTAATCAACGCAGCGACGTAGATAATTTATGCGCTACATACTATGGTCTATTATAATTTTGTGTTTTGTTGTTTGGAATTGGAAATCGAAAATAATTGTAATTCGTTTTCCAATCCCGAACTATTATAACAGCAATTTTTGTTGAGGTTAATTTGAATTTGCCACGCTTTGAACGACCAATAACGCGTAGAGACTATCTCGCCTCTGATTCGCTAATCACCTATCATTGGTCTACATCTAACCTATCAGCAATTGCTCCTTCGTTCTTTCCGGCCATCTGAAATAGACGCAAGCACACGTTTCTTTAATTGCTCAAAATAATCCTTCCTTATCTGGATCCTTGGTAGCAATCTGTTACCAGGATGACTCCCAAGGAGCCAGATAAGGACGTAGTAACGTTATAATTCAAAAATGTAAGTTTAATATCGCTTCACGATTCTTCAAATTTAAAACATGGGTTTCTAACCTCAAAACCTGATCTCAATTTATAGTTGCTGTTACCACGCTTCATACAATGATCTACTATTAATTTAATAATATAAGACTAAGTCTGTAAGTATAATAATTTTATTTTATAATTCTTCCATTGTAAACAATTTTTGAACGGTTTGTTTATTCAATAAAAATTTACAGTTCTGAAGAGGGCCCTCTTCGGGGTCGAAACGTCAAATGAGAGTGTTTTATTGACCTACGAAACCAAAAAAGTTCTACATGTATCTGAGGATAAGGTCAAAAAAGAAGATTTACTAATTATTATTATTATTATTATTATTATCATTATCATTATTATTATTATTATCATTATCATTATGATCATGATCATCATCATGATCATCATCATCATCATCATCATCATCATTATCATCATCATCATCATCATCATCATCATCATCATCATCATCATTATTATTATTATTATTATTAATTCAATAATAATTATAATTATTATTATTATTATAATAATAATAATAATTATTATTATTATTATTATTATTATTATTATTATTTATTTTATTTTGGATATACTGCTTTTAAAAGGGCCAGGGTGCCCCTTATAGCAGTTACAGGTGTCTGTTATCGTACAGAAATTTTTCTTAGTACTAATCTAATTCTAACTTTACAGTAGTTTTGGGTAGTATCGTTCCCAGACCTGTCCAGTCCCCTTCCGGGCGCCACATTTACTCATTTAGGGCGAATGCTCTGAGCATAAGGCTGTAGCTCACATAGTGGAATATCGCTTTAAGCTCGCCGGGTGAGCCGGTGGATAGGAGCGCTGTCAGCTGAGCGGGCTGGCCCCCCTCCAGGAGCAGGGGTGCCAGGTATTTCTCCCTGTAGGGTTGGTAGATGGGGCACCCGAGAAGGAAGTGGGAGACTGACTCCTGCTCTTCGCTGTCGCAGACCATGCAGATCTGGTTTGGGTCCAGCCTGCCCAGGCATTTTTTGTATGATACACGGCAGACCCAACGGTTAGCCAGCCTTAGTTGTGCAATTGCACGTTTGATCGGTATCGCGATTCTGAGGGTGAGGTAGCTTGCGGGGGCTCCGGAGAGCAGGTAGGGGAACTTGATCTGTTCCGCTTCTGAAGCACGGTATCTTTCAAGGTCTGCTATCCGTAGATTGCTTGCGTAAGTGGCAAATACTGTTTCTTTCCTGGCGCGCCAGACCGCGGGGTCCCAATTGCCCCATAGGTCTAGACATCCCAGCTCTTCTAAAAATTCTCTAAATTGGGAGGCCCAGTTGTATTTGTTGGCCGTCTCCAGAGCCATCGCAAGACTTACCTGTCTCATCAGACACTGCCTGGGCAGACTGGACTCGGGCTGGCTCAACAGCTTCGTGAACCAGCCCCAAGTCTGTTTTAGAGCCCTGTGGTGGATTTTTTGTGGTACCCGTTTCAAGTCTGAGCGTGCAACTGGATGTATTTTTGGGGAGGTTTAAAAGGCGTTTGTAGAAATTCGACTGCGCAGATTCGAGTTCGTCGAGGTATCTGAGTCCCCACGCAGGGACAGCATATAGCAGCGTGGAGGTGACCATACTATCGAAGAGTTTGGAGTAGGCTTGCCAGGAGTCGCATTTGGCTTTGGAAAGGATTGAGAGGGATGCACCAGTTGCTCGAGCAGCCTTTTTCGTGGCGCTTTGCGTTGCTATGAGGCCAAGGGAGGAGGACGAGATCTGGACCCCTAGATAGGTGTACGATTGTACAACCTCTAAGTCGCTGCCCTTGTATCTGGGGATGTGGGGGCTTATAGCCTTGGGTTTGCCTCTATTTTTGAATATCATTATTTTGGTCTTGCTTTCGTTCACTGTAAGCCCGTTTGCGTCACAGTATTCGCTTAATGCGTCAAGTTTCCTACGCAGATCAATGTGCGAGTGCGCCAGAATCACCGTGTCGTCCGCGTATAGTAACATGATTATGTCTTTGTGCCCGTCAATATTGATTCCCTCAAGTCCCCTGTCTCTAAAGAATTCTTCGAAATCGGCAACATACAGCAGGAACAGGGTTGGGCTGAGTGACTCACCCTGGAGGACGCCCTCTGTGACGTCGAATTCATTGGAGGATTCTCCCTGGGATATGACTCGGACTGTGGCGCAGTCGTACAGAGATTTAACAATTTTTATCATCCTGGGGCTTACCCCCATCTTATCGAGCTTGACCCAGAGTTTGGAGTGAGGTATGGAGTCAAAGGCACGTTTGAAGTCAACGAAAACCGCGTACACCTCCCGATTCCCGAGTCTCAGCTGTAGTTGAACCGCTGAGGTGAGTGTGAATACACATTCTGTACAGCCCTTTCCCTTGAAGCCCAATATAAGGCCCCTGTCCTCCGCGAATGCTTGGAGTCTGTTTTTGAGTATCAGAGTAAACAGCTTGGAGATGTTGTTACTAAGGGCAATGCCGCGGTAGTTGGACGGATCTTCGCTGTCTCCTTTTTTGAAAATCATGGTTAGGGCGGCTTTTCCCCAGGTCTTAGGGACCTTCTCCTCGACAAGGACCAGGTTGTAAATATCTAGAAGACGCGCTTGCCATACCGGTGGAGAGTGCTTAATGAATTCGTTACTGATCTGGTCTGGGCCAGCAGCTTTGCCGAGTTTGCATTTGCGTAGGATTTTTGTTAGTTCTGCAGCACTTATTTCACTGTCTAGTATAGGTTGACTCTGTCCCGTCAGCAGGACCTCGTCCAACACCCGCGGGGGTTACACCTTGGAGTAGAATTCGTTCCAGGTGGCTATTGGGAGGGTACGGGCAGCGTTGAAGGAATATCTTGCGCTCCGTACCGCTCTCCAGAATTCGGCTGGTTGCGCAATATTTGCAAAGCTATCTTTTACGCTCTTGTCGTGTTCTTTTCTTTTTTGCTTGATAATCGCTTTGTAACTCATCTTAAGTTCTAGATAGGATCTCGTTAGTTCGTGGGATTCGAAGTTGTCTGTCTTACAGGCTAAGAGCGCCCGGCGCATTACTCTCTTGGCTTCATAGCAATCATTATCATACCAAGGTTTATTCGTGCTTACTTTAGGTGCGCCGCCGCGCGGGGGACGGATGCGTTTGGTCATGCCGACAGTTCGGGCCGCTTCTGTAATCGCATCGATTAGGTTTTTGTGGTGGTATTCTGCCGTTTGAGTATCTTCGTTCTGGAGCAGTCGGTTGGAGGAGGATAGTTCGGCTTGGAATTGGGCACAGAGCTCGGGGTTCCAGGAGAGACGGGTCTGAGGGGGTTGTCGGGTGCTAGGGTAGGTTGGTTTCGGGATGGGAGTGGCGGCGCCGTAGTTTAGCTCTAGGATAACCGGAAAGTGGTCTGAGAGGCCAGCCTCAGCCGAAGTACTAAGATCTTTGACTGCTGCTAGGCCTGATATTTTCACGTATATCAGGTCTATCACGCTTTTACCGGAAGGGCTGAAGAAGGTAGGGCGGGCAGGAGAATCGCTCAGAGTTCTGCCGTTTAGCAACACGAAGCCGTTGCTATCCATGAATTCAGTGAGAGGCGGACCTCTCAGATTAACAGTCTTATCGCTATTTCTTATCGTATTGCTTACGCAGGTGCCCTCGGCGATCTCCTTTGGTAAAGCGTCAGGTTCTCCCACTCTTGCATTCAAGTCTCCGCCGATGAAGAACACATCGTTGGGGTATGCTGCTTCGATCTCGTCGATTACTGGTTGGAGCAGCTCAAGGGCTGCCTCGAAGTTCAATGCGGGTCGGAAGTAGACCGTGCCCAGGATTGTGTGTACACTTCCGCCAAGCTCCGTCCTTATAAAGATCCACCAGGGGCTTCGGTCGAGCACTGCTGCCTCGATGCCCTTTCTCGTAAGCACTGCCAGGCCTCCACTGGTTCGGCCGAGGTTGTGCTCTCTTATTCCATCTGCCCAATGGCAGTTGAAGTCTGCCAGGAAGGGCGTTTGATGCGTCGGGTTCGTTGCCAGCCACGTCTCGCATATGCATAGTATATCCTCCGCCTGCAGCGCCTCGCTATCCTGAAGGTTGGCGAACCCGTGAATGTTCCAGAAGCAGACACGGGTTCCGCCTGTCGGTTTCAGTTTTTTGGAGCAGGGTCGTTGATAGAGGGCACACTCCCCGCCCTAGAAGGGGTCCCGGAGGAAGCTGCAGAAGAGGAGGATCTGCTGGCAGCCTTGAGTGCATTGTCCTTTTCGCTCCAATAGTGCCAGGTTCCATCAATTTGGAGTCCCTGGTTCCCGAATTTGATGTTGCGCCCTTCGTCCTTGAGCTGCTTGCCCACTTGCCTGAGGGCTTCTGCTGCCTTTCCTTGTCTGGAGGTGAGGTCCAAATCAATGTAGATGGATCTGCCCTTGAGGTTAGGTTTATTAGATAAGAGTGTTTGTTTAGTCTCCCAGGAATCCAGTTTAACTACGATACGTCTTCTAGCGTCGTCACCAGGCAGATATCTGGCCTCGACTATTTTGTTTCGGAGTTCGAATTCTTCCGTAAGGAATCTGTTCGCCGTCGTTTTGGCGGAGCCTCGGTTGGTTTCGAGCCCTCTGAATACTAGGTTCAGTTTTTTTGACTCCTTCTCTAGCTGTTCGATTTTGTCCAAGAGGAGTTCCGTGTTAGGGAGGTGAGCCTGGTCCGGGGCATAGCTGCCGCAGGCGATATGCGTCTCTACGGCTCTGACCCTGTCAGCCAGGGCACCGCTGGAGTCCTGCGTCTCTTTCTGTAGGGCGTGGATCTGGTTTTGTAGATTTCTGTTGGCTCGCTCGTTGTCTTCTTTGTACTTCTGCAGCTCCTTGCCGAGTTCGGCGAGTTTCTTATCGTGCGCCTCTGCTGAGTCCGCTAATTGCCTGCTCATGCTCTCGAACTGCTTAGAGTTTTCCTCACACATGCTTCGGATTTCGTTGAGTAGTTTGTCCATTTCGGGGGTGTCTGGTTCTTCCACGTTGTGGGCCTTGGGCTTCTGCGAGAGCTCCGGGGAATCCGTCAGCGCGTTTGGTTTCTTAGTAGGGTTGAGATTCGTAGGGTTCCCTTCAGGAGAGCGCGTTTCAGCTGCTCTCTTCCTGCTTCGTATCGGGCTTGCGTCGTTCGATTTTGACGTTACGTAGGCTTCAATAGACCCGCGCGATTTTGGAAAGTCGCGCGCACGCTGCGTACTTATGGAAGGCCTACCTCGTGGGTTGTTCTGAGGTTTGGCTGCGCTGAGTTGGGCGCTGTCGGTAAGGGAGGTCTGAGTCTCACCATTGCCGCGCTCCGTCATCTGCCAATGTGGTGGCCAATGCGCACTATAGATGCCGCCAGCAATTGCTTGTTTAGGTTACCGTCCTCTTTCCCCTCGGCTTGGCGGGTTTCTAACCTCAAAAATCCGGTTGCAATAAAGCTGCTAACCTGCCTAAACTGGGGCTGGTGCAGCCTTCAGTCTTTTTTCCAAGCTCGCGGGGCACACTCACACACTTTAGCTGCGGCTGCTGGCAGGGGATCTGTGCCACATGGTGCCTTTATTGGAAGACCGGACCGACCCTTTCGAGCGATTCTCCTGTTGCCAACGCCATTTTTCACGAGGCGTATCTTTTACAATTTTTGAAAATGGTCATATTGATCGACATAATTTAAAAATCTGAAAAAATTCTGAAAAATCGTCTGTCAGATATCAACATTTTTTAGCCTAGAGCCGAAGTGGGGAAATTTTTCCTTTTCGATGTTTTCCATCTTTTCCTGTTTATTATTATTTTTTTTTAATAGCAGCAGGAGTCATTTCACTATAAATGGTTGCTGAAACATTTTCTCGATTGATTTAGATTGTTCAAACAATTTTCAGATTTTTTTCAATATTTTATTTTTTTTCAAATCTGTAAATTTTTGCGTTTTGATTTATTTTAATATGACGCAGGTCGAATTTTTTAACTTTTTTTTTTTAATTTTCAGGGAATGAAGAGTAGAATCATTTGGAATTTTTGCCACGATAGTAGAAAAATCCATACACTACGAAATATTCGTTTTAAAGGAATATTCGATGATTAAAGCTAGAGTTTGGCATACGAAAATTGAAAAAAAAAATTGTTTCATGAACGTTGACATGTTTTCGATTTTTCAGAATTTTTTCAGATTTTTCTATCGCTTCTTAGTACTTGAAAACGGCAAAAATTGGAAAAATGTGTTTTTTCAAGAGTACGACCCCTTAGCATCGATGTAGAAAGCTGTAATTTTGCACAACTATGTTTTTTTATGTTGAAAACTTGAGAAAAAATCGGCGTTACAAAATTCGGTGGGGGCAGATTCACCACTCTTATCCGGCTAGACCCTTGAAAAATGTTTGAAAAAAAAGTTGGTTCTTTCAATTACTACTAAATATAAATTACATTTCTACTTAAAAACATGGAATTTTATTACGAAAATGGTCTTTCTTATTGTAGACATAATTTACCATTATGATTTTTCTGATTACCGAATTACGGATGTACCTCGGAATTTTAATGTCGACAACTACACTAAATATTCGGTGGTTTCTAACACTTGCAAATAATCGGCATGAACCCGAAAACAATGATTATCATTCATTTCTCAAAGATTTTATTATTACAATTCAAATTCGCGCGCCGCTATTCCACGTGATCGTTTGGAGGTTATGTTAGGGACATGCTGCCGGTAGTGGAAAACAACATTGTGACTATTATGAACGAACGAGGGGACCGGAGAACGTCGATTTTCGTGAAAGTAAGTAGATTTCAATGATATTGCCAGTAACTTAGCTCAAAAAAAACAAGCTGCAAGTACTCTGCAATTACAATTTAGTTTCGGAAAACCTGAAATCTCACGCATTCTGGATATGCGTGCATGACCTAACCTAAAAATAAGTTCAGTTAATAAGCTATTGTTCAGTTGTTACATGTTTTATGAATTATTGTCGCAGATGTCGGAACCTAAACCAAAAATGCGAGAATACTAATCATCGAAATTCATTAATATTAAAAATAAAATGTTGCCGCTCTCTTACCCATTTATTGTGTCCCAATATTATAATTTTGACAGGGAGTCACAGTGCAACTTGAATTCTCTTAGGACCTATTCTGATAGTTATTCCCTCTGATCAATGATACATATTTTTTATGGATATTTTAAGCATCAAAATCCGCAAAGTCAACAGCGTCAGAAGTATCGAAGGAACCTGCATCGCTACTCGCGACGACTTCTACAACCACCTTTGACTCTTCACGTCAGATATCGTTGTACAAGATACAGTACCTATCGGTATAAATTTGGAAACTGCCTCCATCACACAAGGTACTCGAGCAGTTTTCATTAGTGTTTCGTTATATTCCTGCAAATTTCTTCATCTTAAGGGAAGGCTTCGGTGATATTTTGAAAATCGCTATTAGGGGTCGTATAAGAAAATCCTTCCAGTAGTTTTTCAATAATGGTATTATCGGCTGTGGGATAAAATTTCAGCCTCCTGCGATGAAAATATAACCGCAAAGAATTTTTGGCAGCGGTGGGCGACATCTTCTCCGCAAGGTTCCTTGCGTCTGAACTGTGATCGCAGGAGGCTGAAATTTTGTTTCAAAGATACTACCATTATTGAAAAACTGCTGGAAGGATTTTTTATACACCTCTTTTTAATATTGTAAGAATTGAAAAACCTATTATTGGCAAAAATTTCACCGAAGTTTCACGATATTTTTAAATATTTTTGTCAAATTTTTCCAGAACCCGGAGTACTTGAACTTGAATCACTACTGGACGAACAGCGAAGCTCATCGAACAATGATCTAAATTTACTTCATGCTACGCAGTGTATAGTGCAGTGTATAGATCTACTTTGAATGAGAAAATGATTAACCAATGGGATTTCAAATCTTGATAAGGGACAGGGTTCCAAGATTGTTTTTCAGTAATCGATGAAATTATCCATATATTTTGTAGAACTCCTTCAGAACTGAATTCAAAGAGTGGTAGTCCATTGCTTACTGAAATCAGTGGGCTTTGATCAATGTCTTTCATCAATGTATATACTTTTTTTTATCATGATCAGAGCTTCGAAAACTAAATATTCATTTTTTATTATTAACAAAGGTGTTGTGTCCGCAATAACTATTATTATAGCAATAAAGCATTGTGAAGTACTGAAGTACCTTATTACTTTGTTACTTTAAAAAAAATCAGAAATAAAAGTCAGTACTATCTATATATAGTTGTAATAACGGAAAGTGCTGTTAAGTATTCAATGTCACGTTTTTTTTTTCAATAATCAACATCTATCTTGTAATATTCTTATTGTTTTAAGAAACCGATGGCGACTTGTAATGTTCTTATTGTTTAAGAAAAATATTGTGATACTCGTCAGTTTTTTCAAATTTGTATATTTTAATGATGGTAGAGTTGTTAGCGACGGCCTTACTTCCCGTCACCATAACCGATAGCCTCAGATCTACTCTATGGGAACTCGGGTTCAAATAACGACTCAAATCAACAGGACATATGCGCATTGGTTTCAACGGCGTTTATTCCTTGTTTTGACATAAAGAATCGTTCTCTTAACATACAATTCTAGATTTTATTCTAGCCTCAGTCATGCTTGTTCATTCTTAATGTGAATATTATCTGTGCCAGCGGAATCTATGCGAGTTGTTTGTTTGTACGGATAAGGTCTAATTTAACCCGAACGTCTTCGGACATGACTTTACCTATCCCGCGGACTGCATATTCACGCCGGTTTCCCGGCGTGCCAACCACCCCGGAGCTTTCCTCCGGGAAGGTCAGTCCACGCGATACCACAGCCTTTTGCCGATACGTACGTCATTATCACGGATTGAATATCCATGCTGGTTATACCCAGCAAGTCAACCGTCACAGAGATCTGGTCATCCCTTTGATGACCTCCCTGTGCCGGCTAACCCGTGACAATCACTTGTTGTCAATTCTGACATAATACACGGATCGCGGTCGTATTTACCACGCCGGTTTCCCGGCGCACAGTGAGACGGAATCGAATATTCACGGCGAAAAGTGCAAAAATAAAGTATTTATTTCGGGGTTCTATAGTGGTGGGTTAGACGTAGTAATAGGCCGAGGGTCGAGTTCCAGGAGGCAGAGGGGACGATCCTTTATACCTGCTATTGTGTCGCAGTTCAAAAGTGCCCTTCGCTCGAGACAGACGCGTCGCTCTGTGAGCTAAATTTTCAGTGTGCTCTAGAAAACGACGCCGTACGGCCCAAACTCAACCTATTTACATTTTTCAAAATGGATTCGAAAGGGGAAAGTAAGTAGAATATTATCATGTAATTACAAATTTTTAATAATGATGTATGTGATATCAGTAAACGAATGATTTGTCCGAAAATAAACGTATAATCGCGACTGAAAGTTCGAAACACGTAGAGAAAAGTTGAATTGCCGTGCATTGTCAAGCGGCCGGACTTATTCTAGGTTGTAGATTAATCAATCGTTTAATGAAAACTGCAAAAAAAAGTTGCGATTTCTTGCGCCACCGCTACTGGTGTAAGTTTTTGTGATGAAAAGTGCATTTTTCTCAATTTCGAACAATTAAAACATACAATTTGGATATGTGATTCGTATGAAGGTTGTATGGTATGAAATTAACTTTCCAGGGGTGTACTCACCTTGTGGGCCCAGTGCCCCAGGTGGGCCCAGTGAGGCCCAAGTAGATTATTTTTGTCATTATCCTAATTTTTTATAGCGGATTCACATTTCACGCTTCGAAATTGAA
>JAFFZH010012473.1:0-33568 GCA_018420115.1 Euura saliciscinereae
GGTGAAAAATGATAAGGACTGATCTTGAAGATAATAAGATTTTCTTCAAATAAGGTGATCATAGTTTTTCACGTGCTGTTGACGGTATCGAAGATACAGTGGCCTAAACGTCTCAGGACGTCGAATTGACTCGTTATGACCGATTAAGGACAGTCGAAACGGTTTTTAGTTAGTTTCTTCTATTCTATAAATGAAATCTGCAGGAATCTAATAGATAAGAATTGTTGTTTACCTGATTTCACAATTATTTGGAAGGTTGAGTATAAAATCGACCCACACTTTCCGCCGTACGATTCCGTAGAATATTTTCTATATTCTATAACGAACATGGAATCGATTGGCGATAATCAAAAACCTACGCTTTATTTGATTGCATTCGAATAACCGTCTAGAAATGTATATTCTAAGAAAATCACAAGTAACAAGCCAATAAAATTGTCATATTTCACTGCTACGGGGGCGAATCGATGACAAGAAGAAAGTCTGATAAAATCCCACAAGTTTCCTGCAAATATTGCACAGAAACGAAAAAAAAAATCATTTCTCTTTCTTACGCGAAAATTAAGAGACACTAAGCGTCAAGTGAGAAGCGGGTTCCCACAGGCGACGTCAGAAGGCGGTCGCGTCGTACCGAATAGTGACGTCACCGCGTGGCGCGAAATAGAGTCGGATTCGAACGTTGAGGGGCTTAAAATCGACCGTTTATCGAATCCGAGTGATTTAATGACGTTTAGAATTATCGTGATAGATTTATCTATATTAATTTCTTAATACTTGTTAATCTCAACTCCTGTGTCGACTAGAGAATTAAAAGAAAAAAAAGTAGAAACAGAAAAAGAAAAGAAGGAATCTTACATGGGTTATCCCGTTTGACTACGCGCTCGCGGCTTATTCGGTAATTAAGAAAGATTAATTGCTGGTCTCGGACAAGTAGCCATAGCGTCTTGTGCTTGACCCCGTGTCGTATCCTAGACAACGCAGAGGAAGGCTTGTTAACTCGATAATCCACGAGTTCAGAAACCGTGTGGCTCGGACGGGGAGACGGAGAAAGAGATAGATAGAGAGAGAAAGGCCAGGGAAGCCGGGTTATCAGTGTTTTCTGTAGATGCACAAGTCAGCAAATGTCGGATCCTCTGGTGCAATCGGCAAAGGAGACCCGACTCAATGCATTGAACAAGAAGATCGTTGAGATCAAGAAAAAGATTCAGCTGTCCGGTAAGACACGATCGTCCCTCCTTCCCACATTATCCCTCGTGTATTAGCTGTTGGAAAAATCTTCTAATCGAACCAAAGTTGACCCTTTTTTTTCTCGTTCTTCTTTTTATCGTCCCAAGACGCGAGACACGGAATTTATCAACTCGCGGGAATTAGCGCCGAATGAAATATACGGACTCTCGTTAATGAGGGCAATTAGTGGGGACGAGCGTAACGCTTCTGCCTCTTCGCACTATCTTGACGATGCACTTCGTTCACGGTTCTTTGTCTGATGTTAGTGACAATTTTTTCACCATTCGGTATATATATTCTCAGTGGGGGAAGAAATTTAGATAAGGAGCGATAAGTCATCTGAAATCCTTCTCACAAGTCCTTTGGAGAGCCTCTGAAATTTCTATACGGAAAACGTAGAAATTTTTCGTCATTTATTTGAGTAGAATCTTTTGGATTGTCTTTTGCTAATTGTAGCCAATTTTTCAGTTTCTTTCAAACTGACAAAATATTTTTTGTAATTCTTAACGTTTCTTTCGAGTTTCTTCTAAACTCTTTATCTTTTCTTATTCTTATTCTCATTGTTATTCTTTGAGTTTTTTCTGAACTTTCTTCCCGATTGTTTATAATTTTCTTCCAAATTTTCAAAATTCTTTGACGATCTTTAAAATCGTTGCGTTTCTCTCACGATTCTTTCCAATCTTCTTGAAAATTTTGTCCTTTACTATTATTTTTTATTCTCAAATCCGACATTAAAATTCCATCGAGGTAAAATCAGCCCGTCGTAAAATCGGTTCGAATTTCCGTCGTCCGCCATAGTCGGGTATATAAATCTCGAGCAGTAATTCTTCCCCGACGTTGATGGTGGTTCAATAATACCAGTCGACGGCGCCCGGGTCGCGGGGTCCTCCTTCTGTGTACTTTAAGTGCTTGTTATAATATCTGTCCCTCGGTGTTCTCGTCGATATCTTCGACAACCCCGTGTACCCTCGGTACAAGTGCGGTTCGGTCGGGACTCGGAGGAGTTCAAAGGTACTCGTACCGCGGTCGTCGTATATCCGCTGCCGCATTATCGGTAATAGAGGAATAGAGAATTTTCAAGAAAAAAGGAAACGGATCGACGTCGAGAGAACGACGATAGCGTGACAAGTCGTGGCTACCTACCTGACCATGACGTCGGGTACAGAGACCGAACGGTGGACCCGGTGGTCCGGTCGTCGATATCCTCGTCAGTTGTACAATACATACCTTTGAGAGCTTCCTTCCTGCATCCGTTCGCATGCCTGAAATATAGCCGTCTTAAAGGCCATTTATTATACCTACCCGCTGTTTTATAACCGCAGAGGGGCAGAGGAAGGCGTGCTTCGAGGAGTGCGATGCGCAGAAGAAGGAGAACGCTGACAAGGTCGCGAGGCTCAAGAAGGAAGTGAAAGAGCTTCAAGTCGCTTTTGCCAAAGCAAAGAATGTCAGTTTGAAAAGTGTTTTTTTTTTCCCCATTATCACAGATTCAAGAAAATTCCATCAATTTTATTCAATCATGTGACACTAGATTTTACAAAAATTTACTTTGTTTCAGAGTTGAGTGATTTTGAAAATTCTGATGATTGAAATTTCAGACTCAATGTTGCAGTGAGTCCATATAAAATTTCAATGAAAAAAAATTTTGTATTCTTAAATTTTTTTACGATTTTAAAAACTAGAATGAAAAGTCGAATTTGTGAACTCTTATCGAATTTCCTGGGATTGAACGAAATTTGACCGACTCTGATAGAATTTTATCTCCCAATTATCACATCGAATCCATTTTTATTCTCGGATTCACATCCTGTTATCTCGTTAGAGCCGCGATGCGGGCGAAAGCGAAGTCCTCAAGGGTCAGGATTCGATGCGCTACGTCAAACGGAAGAATCTCGTCGAAGCTATCGGTGTACTTGACGAGGAGATGATAAGAGCTCGTAAAAAGCTAGATTTGGTTCGATACGAAAGCGACAAGGTATCTTAACTAGCCTAATTAACGTTTTACAAAATCGTTAATTACGCACCACTTTACTTTACACAGCAACAAAAAAAACTTTCCGGGCTGCTAGAAGAATACGAGGAACTGATGAGCGGAACGATTCAAAAATTGACGGAGAAGAAACTAGAAAATCCTGCAAAAAAGGTTTGACATCGACAAAAAAAAAGGAATCGTTTTAAAATTAGAATAAAATAAAATCTGATAATGAGCTAATTTGGAAGAAGATTTTTAAAGATCCTTTTGTCCATAAAAATTGATAAAAGATTTTGAAAATTTTCAATAACCTGTTTTTCGTTTTTTTTTTTTTGTATTCAACTATTTTTCAAAATCTCAATTGGAGCCCAACTTCTTCTGCTTTCGAGTGATCCGAGCTTTTCTAAAATCGTCCGAAGCGTTTAGATTCGATTGGCGTTTCTAAATTATCCGATTTTTTATTTTTGTCATCCTGTGCGCAGCTAATCGCGATTATTCGCTCTTTCCGTTACGAATAATCGCAAATTGCGAACGTGAACCACATGTACGTTTTCCCATAGAAAATTATAAGGCTAGAGAATCAACTGCAAAGGATTCACGTGATGCAAATGGAGGCTGACACGGTAAGGAAAAAGTACAGAGGAGTCAGAGCCAGCCTTAAAGCCGACGCCGCTCTTTACGCATCCTCGCTAAAATCCATGGAGCAGAGCATCAAGGATCAGAAATTAGAGATCAAGCGTCTTCAGGTACGAATAGAAATTCATGGACTTAGGAAAATTCCATATTCTAATTAACCCCTGGCTGATCAAAAAAATATCATTTGATCCCGAGCCAACGTCGGCCTATAAAAATTTGCGAACCAGAGATTCGTGAGCAAAGAAATGGCGAATTTACAAATTTTGACTAAAAATCGATGGAACATTAGCGCATTTATTAATTCAAGCCGAAATTAGTTCATAATCAGCGAATCATAAGTGATAGCGAAATTTCAAAATTTGCAAAAAAGATAAAATAAAATACTGTTCGTGTAAGAATTAACCCGAGATTGAAAAAATATCAGCAAATTTTCAAATCTGGTTGTGACCCGAAATTAGCTAAAAATGAGCGAAATCCGATTTGCAAAAAAAAAAAAACTTTTCGCGCCAAGGCGACTTAAAATTGTTAAAAAAAATTTGCGAATTTCTAAATCTGAACCGATATGAACTAAAAATGAGCGAATTAGGAAATGATAAGTGTTCGAAATTTTGCAAAAAATACTTTTTCACATTGAAATTGACTCAGAATCAATGGAATAACGGCGATTCGAAAAATGTTCAATCGTCCATAAAAATTGCAATAATTAATTTCCGTGAAAACCGTTTGCAGCACGTTAAAGAGGAGGCCATCCATCTCCGCGACATCACAAAGGGAACTTTGGTGAAGCAGGAAGTGGAAGCAATGAACACGACGAAGCAGCGAGACGGCGTGATCCTGGACTACAGGTTGTTCAGTTGAAATTAGTTGAGAGAAGAAATTATGACAAATTGCAGATCGATTTTTGTGTGTGTGTGTAAAAATCAGGCAGCGAGTCGAAGAGAGAAAATTGGAATTGGAGCGATTGGAGAGAATGATTTTCCCCACGGGTCGAGCGACCCTCCGAGAAGATTCCGGAGCCCCGGACGACCAGAAGGCCGGAAGTCCATCTAAGGAAAGTGAACAACACTTGGAAGAGGCTTTCGCCAAGTTACGAGATGCGACCGGGGTCTCAAGGACGGAGGACGTGCTGAACAGGTTCCTCAGCCAGAAGGCGACGAAGGATAAACTCCAGAAGATGCGGTTGGCGACCGAGACCGAGAAAATGAATTTGGAGAAAAAGAGGCAACAACTCATGGCCGAAATCGAGATGCAGAAATTCTCCGAGACCAAGGACGCGGAACAGTCAGTCGAATAAAGCTCCAGAATTTTTTTTACGATCTCATTTCTCGTTCTCATACATTAATTCAACTCTGAAAACAAATTTCAGCAATAAAAATCGAAGATCGCTAAAATGATTGATTTTTATAGTTTTTTAAATACTTTTTCCCCCGATTTTTTGAACTCGAGAGAACGATCAGTCAAAAATTCGCTAGCCAGGTGGTTGTTGCAGCTTCTTATTAAAAATTCATGACAATTTTTAGGATAATTTGCTTTTATCAATTTCAATTTTTTAATAAAAATCTAATGATCCCAGAAAACCGTAGGATAACAATTTTTAAGCAATTTTAGTCTGTTTTTTTTTTGTTTCATAAGTTAAGAATTTTGCCAGTGTAGGTTTTTTTTTCCCCGAAATGATTCATAGAAATGTTTTCTAATTCTATTCTCGTTTTCGCATTATCTGATTCCAGGAACGCGGAGGAGCTCGATAAGCTGAATCGTCAAATATCCGAGGAGATAAAACGGGAGAAAAAGGCCGAGGCGGACAATAAACGGGTTAAGGAACTCCTAACGGAGGTCAATTTGACCCTTTGGAAATTCTGCGACAGGCTGAGAGTAACTATGACTTGAACATTTTCTCACAGATGGCGATTTCTTTTTTTGTTCATCGATTATGAAACGTGATTTATTCAGGGCGTCTAGAGTCGACGGAATATCAAATTCAGTTGAAAATGTCAATTTTTCTCAGGCATTTTGGGACCCAATTTACTCAAGCAACGTAATTTTTTAATTTGGATTATTTACAACTTGAATAACGCAAGTAATCGTTACGAAATGAAATTGTTTGTCATTTTATTCTGCATAAACTCAATTAGCAAATATTGGTTAACGATTGTGTTTCCGATTAACGACCAGTTGAGGATCGTTAAATTCTAAAATTCGCCATTTTTGATTCAAAGTAGGCTATTTTTGACGAAAATTTGTCTACAAAGACGTGTTCATACGACGCTTCAAGAACCAAACTTGGAAAATAAATTTTCAATCGAGAAATTCAAGCACAAAGCCGCCTTAATTCAATTGAAATGGGAAAATTTGTCAAATTTGATCAATTTCAGGTGAAAAAATGAAATATTCCAGGATAGGAGCCCGAATTCCCTGACAATTCCCTACATTTCACGGATTCCCATGTCCTACGAATCGAAATACGACTCTTCGAGTGCTCCGAGATGATTTCGTACCGGAGGCGGTGATAAAGAGCGCTTATCCTTCGTCCGAGGCAGGCACTGCAGGTATATAGGAGGGAAGGAGCGAACGTAGTCAAGCCGCTAATTTTAGCCCGAGGAGTTTTAGAGATACCTTTTAATTACATACCTCGAAACAAAAACGTTGTTACCTCTACGTACCCACAGTGCAGCGGTACCTTCAGAGGGGTAGGTTATTCGACTACGCCGAGATAGATTTGTGGATAACGGATGAGAAATGAGGAACGAGACTCTATGACGGCAAGAAAATAAGTTATACCCCCTCGGGGCGAATTTCGCATAACAATAATCAACTCCTCACTATTTAAAGATAAAAGGTGCGAGTAGTGTTCAACTGTTTTGTGAAAACCTCGCAATAAGAAAAGCGTTAAGAGGCTGATGGAAAAAGCACTGTTGGAAAAATTTAACCAGAAAGAATATCCATATTATCCAGAATAGCCTAAAATTTACGTCATTTTAACATCCAATAAAATTGATGAAAAAAAAAAAATAAACGATAAGTTGTTGAACTTTGATGACGTGAAAAAGTTTTCACAGAATTGGAAACCCGAGTATCAGGAATTTGACCATTTTTAGAGACAAATTCAATCCGCACAGAAAACCCTGAGATTATTACTTTTTTTTTTATTTTCAATTGTTGGAAAAATTGTTCAAAAACGATTTTCTGAGTTTTCGAAATAATATTCTGGCTAGTTCAAATTTTCTTGCGTCTTTTTTCGAGTATCGATCGAAAGAGAATCGCAATTAATTTTTTAAATCTAGATAAAATTGATTAGAGAACATTTTTCACTTCTCATTTCGACGTGGCAATTTTTGTCTGATAATTTAAGGGAGAAGGGATACCGAGAAGGACGGACTAAAAAATTCTAAATAACCGAGTTAGCGAGTCTGGATTTCTCCGAGTAGGAAAACCAATAGAACCGATATATTCCACGGATATTATAGTTTGCTTTCGAATGTTTGTTTTCAATCGCATGTTGGGGTGTTAATTAAGACTGTATACCGAGAAAGGTGATAATTCGGTGAGATAGTAGAAACGAAAGAAAATTCACTGTACGCGACGCGACGAGGGGCAGATGAGGATGGAGGTGCTAAACCGAACCGCTTTTATCAATGACTGTTAAGACCCCGGGACTCCTTCCTCCTTCCACTCCCAACCCATCGATTTTACGGAGATAAACGAACCCAGAAAAAAAAAAAACTATAGTCGTCATAAATCCAGGACCCGAGATGTTAGGAAATTTTTAGAAGAATTTACAAAATTTCGGCCGATTGGAAAACAAAATGATTTTTAAAGAGGAGAACATTTTTATTATTTGGCGTATTTCCAGATTCCAAAAAGGAATCATGAAACTTTGGAGCCCTGAAAATTATTTGAACTCAGATTTTGTAAAAATGCTCAAATCCTCCAAAGTATTCGAAATAATTGATATTCTTTCGAATGTCATCACATCTTTTGTCGCATGTCGTTAATTATAATTAATTATTGGGTCAATGCTATCGACTATAATTGTTCAAAAATCACAATTTTTTCATCGCCTCAAAGAATTCAGTATAAAATTTTCTCATGTGAACAAAAAATGAATGAAATTCTTTTGAACTGTCTGAAAATTCGCATTAAAAAAAAAACTGAAACCGTAAAATTTAAGGACACGAGCGAGACTCCGGTGCCCGAGGCGGTGGGCGAAGTCGATGAGATATTCGAGCTGTTGGATATCCTGAGTGAAAAGGTCGCGGTTACAATTGCAGATCTTGCCTCGACGCAGGCGAACCCTGAGGAGTCTGAAGCCGGAGAAAAGGTGGGTAGAGTCCCGCTGGAGTTGGTTTTATACAACAAACATTACACACCGCGTTCAGTCTGTATAACATAATGAAAGAGCAAAAGAAAGAGAGAGAGAAAAAAAAAATGAAAATTAAACTGACCGAGGAGAGAGAATTTACCACGCTGTGTAACAATTGGCGCATAGGCAAGGGTATGCATATGACGAATGCATAAAACGTCTTAAAATATGCCAGTCAGAAAATAGCCCTTTTGCTCCTTTTTTTTAATAAACTTTACTCAGTTTTGTTTGTCGTGTTCGGTACGTCTAACAGCTTCAAGGAGACCGCCGCGGTTTTCTACGAACCGTGAAGCTCGCTTCGGTTACGAGAGGTCGATCCTCTGGGGCGTGATAAAATAACTGAATCGAAACCGAGGAAAAACGAAAATTTTTACGATTCAATAAAAAAAATGTTCATCTTTTTTTTTTTTTTTAAGAATTTGTATAAAATTTGATCAGATTTCTTCAATTGAAAAATGTCCAATTAAGTTTTCCCCGGTTAGTTAATTTTCTACACGGGGATCGCAGGCAGTTGTGAGATCGTGACATCCGGTTTGGTTAAAAAGTGTTAAAAATAGGTGATAAGTATTAGAAGTATTAGAAGGAATGAAATCGAACCGGGATATTGATCAATTTTGTACTTCAGGCCGAAACGACGCCCCCGATGAACTCGGAAAATGGTGATTTGATGAGGGACAACGACGACCGTCCATTTTTCCCTACGTTTCCGTCGGCATCGACTCCTGCGGCACAGCCACTGCCGTCAGAAGACGAAGAAGAAGTGCCGACGCGGAGCGTCCTCAAAAGACAAGCGCAGCTTCTCGTCGATACTAAAAGCAGAAGAAAAGGGTTCAACTTCAGGAGGTAGACGTAGGTTTTTTTGTTATCTTTGTAATATTTCTGTTATTTTTCTAATCTTTGTGTTAATTTTTCGTGTTATCAGTCTTTTTTAATATTTGAGATCTTAGATTCAATATTTGTCATCTTTTTTAATACTCCTCAGATTTTTGTAATCTTCATGTAATTTCTGTGAACCCCTGAGAGATAGACGATATGATTTCTATTTTCATAGAATTCAAAGATTGTGAAATAATTGAAAGAGAAATTTTATGAGACTCTGTAAGACTATGGGAATACTTATTGAAAGATCAGATTTTAGATATAAAAAATTTAATGACACTTGGAAATAATCCAAAGAAATCTTCGTGAGACTTTATAGACTCGAATGAATTCGTGAGATTTTGGATAATTTTTTGTACTCCAAAGATTCTGGAGACTTGAATGATTTCGAATACGAGGAATTTTGTCTGGGACTTTATAAAATTGTTTTTAGCATTGGAAAAATTAGTAACTAGGTGAATAAACATATGCTGCACGTGTATAAAAAGTCTTGAGCATTTTGGATAAATTCTTTATTACATATATGATAGAAAATCGAAAAAAAAACGCAATTTTTATTATATACAAGCTTCACATGGTATTCTTGAATAAAAAAGCTTACAAAGAACCTGTAAATGCTGTAACTGAATCTCGTCTCGCGCAAGGTTCTCCAAGGATTGTAATTTTACACCAAAAAATAATGATGCGATCTTACCGTTTTAAATAATGATTAAATTTATCTTAGAACACTTGAGAGTATCGCATGAGTACAACATACGTATAATTACTATTTCGTTATTAATTAATCGATTAATTATTCTTAAGAAAAAAAAAGAAAAAAAAACGAACACATATTCACAAATTATACTGGCAGTAAATTTTCTCCTAAAAAAAATTTCAATTTATTTATTCTCATATCCTGTCCCCAAAACGTTATTCCATAATAGTTAATTTTATATTCACTCTCGATGGCAGTATTAGCTAATTAACTATAATCGATTAAAAATTATGTCAATAATTTATTTTCAATTTCGATTATTGTGGATAGACGAATATAGCTGCACTAATTTTGAATTTTTGTCTCTTTCTTTTACCGTTGGGGTGAAAAACTATGATCAATTTATTTGGAAAACAATCGAAAGGATGAATGACAAATTTTTCATGAATAAAAAATATTATTTACTTGTTTATTTTATTATTATTATTTTGTTTTTGTTTTTATTCTCACAGAATAATGACGTATATACATATAGGTTATGTATATACCGATGGTAAAATATACCGAATAATTATTATTTATCAATTATTATTATATGTATATGAATTATTATTTATTTATTCCTCCTCCTTCACAATCATTCATTTTTGTATTTCGTCAATCAAGTTCGTTGATATAACATTAACGAGAAAAAAAAAAAGAATTCGTTATTGTTTTTCCATTTTTCTTATATTTTTCATAATAATAATAATAATATATAGATTCATACATTATTTTATTTATTATTTTTCTCTCAGACATCGATTTATAATTTAAATAAAGTCTTTTTTTCTTCCATTCGTATTCGTTTTTAATTTCTTTCTTTCTTTCATTTTTTTCATCCTATATATGTATTGAAAAAGATCAAAAGAAACAACGAATCCCTCATCTCCGCTTCTTATATCTCTTTGCGTGATACACCGAATCTTTCTCTTTTTGCCTATAAACCTAATGGATATATCACATTTAATTGTAATAATTAATGAAACAAAAAAAAAACCTATAATCGAAGATTTTTTCCTTTTTTCTTCTCATTGTTTTATTATATATAATTACATTTATTATAGAACAGATAACTAAGAAAAACAAAAAGAAAAGATTTAAAAACGAAATTTAATTACTACTATTAAGCAATTAATTAATAATCAATATCTAACGTATTTGTTTCTTCTTTTTTGTTTCTTTTTTTTTCTTTTTTTTTTTTTTTTTTTTTTTTTTTGAAATTTAAAAAATAATAAGGCAAAAGTATAAATAAATTAACGTAACGATGATAATTATGTGTGTATAAGTATTAAATAAGTGTCAAAATAAGTTTGAAGTAATGATGTTAAAAAATTAATGTGTAATTTATGATTATATGGCAACGCTATCAAGAACTTATTTCCCTCGACAATATTAATCCTCCATTATTTCCACGATTTATTAGCTTGTACTTTAATTCGTTCCTCTTTTTTGTGTGTGTGTGTGATTTGTTTATATCGAAAATAATCATCATTATCATTAAATTCCCCCCTCATTTTTTTTTATATTTACTTGACGTACTCAACGTAAAGAAGTATGAAAAAAAAAATTTTGATAAACATCGCACGACAATATTTAATAATAATTATTATTATTATAATACGTAGAGATTGTAATTTTTTCTTCTTCTTCTTTCCTCATTTAAAATTAATTAAGGTATTCATTGAAAAATACTCCTAATAGCTTTGTGTCAAGGGTGTCACGCGATTCTGTATAATTATATTAGGTATATTATAGCTCATTACATACGCAATTTTTGCGTTACTGTCAATGTTTGAATACCGTTGTTTAGAAAATTTAACCATAATTATCAAATCAATGCAAAAATAAAAACAATTGGAACAGAATAGTAATGATAAGAATGCTAATAGGACAAAAAAAAATTGAAGGTATTGGCTAATTATTTTCAAAACAATTAATTTCGTTGATTAAAAAATTTTTAAAAAGAGACAGAAAAAATTAAAATAGAAAAAAACTAAATTCATTGCTTCATTATATAATATAGTATATAAATTTTCTAATAAGCTCCTAAATTTAAATCGACAGTGCCACATGTATATTAGAAATATGCTATTACATTATTTTTCAATGTATATTTTCTCTCTTTGAATTCTAATTATTCAAATGTTTCAGGAAGTTTTTTAAAAAAAATCTCAAATCAATCAAATCAAAATATACAATAATTAAATTTATTGTGGTAGATCCCAATTCGAAATACTGTGCCAATTTTTTTTTTTACAATCTAAAAGAAAACTCCGTTTCTATGTATAGGTTTTTTTTTTATAAATAAGAACTGCACAGTGAGCTCAGTCAGGTGAGAGAAGAAAAAAAATTACCAACAAAAAGAAAAGAAAAGAAGAAAAAAAATTAAAACATCGGAATCAAAATTGAATTATTTATTTTTTTCTTCTTCTTCTTCTTCTTCTTCTAATATTATATATCAAACAGGTAGATAGTTTGTCAATTAGTCTTGTGTGATAGTGAGCAATGCTAATTAGACCCGCGTATTAATTTTCTAAAAACAGAGAAATAATAATAATTAAAAAAAAAAAAAGAACATCGTCAAAGACGGGGAAAAAAAATAACAAATTTTTAGAAAATGATTACGCGGATAATAGAATATTAATTAAATCTAAGAATTGTATTTGAAAAAATAACTCTGTAACGGCAGGGTTTCTGTGTAAAATCGTATCGTTCAATAGCTCTCTGGCTATTTACAATTCATTCATTCATTCATTTTATTTTATTTTATTTTATTTCATTTTATTCATTTATTTATTTAATTCGCAGAATTGCGATTAAAAATTATTACATAGAAGATTAATTTTCTAACATCTGACCGACCGATCGACCGGTACTTCTTCATTTTCGAATAATTAAATAATTCAAAAAATACGTACGAATGTAATCAGACTCTAAAATCAAATGCTTTAGGTACAGGCCCAAGATTGAGGGGATGGAAAATGTATAAATTAGAAAACAAGACAAGAAAATAAAACGAAAAGGACGAGATTAATGATTGAGGATGCGAAAAGAGACGAAACGGAGGCGAGACGGCGAGCTTGATATCTCATACCCCTTGTTTACTTTGTTTTTCATTGATATGGAACTTTCATTTTCGAATTTTGAATACGTAACGAGCAGGAAAGACCCAGGCTCGGCCCACATTCACCAACATTTGTTAGACTACTATACTACACTATTTACAATAGATGAGTGACACGTGAATCGAGTGTTTTTGTATCCCAGTTTGAGTCGTGTATTCTTCGATTCCGGCAATCAAACTGCGTCTCCGAAGACGAGAGAAGGGCAGCGTCCTCAAACACGGCGAAACGATAAATAGAATTAAAAATGGAATGCGAATATCGAAAATGATCCGAATAATCATCAACAAAAACAGCAACGAGAACGAAACGGACACTGCGAGGATAATGAAATCATGCTAAAGATCAGGAATCGTTCGGTCGACCAGCGACGTGCAAAATCGATAAATTTGGTTCGAGCTGATAGACGAGCGGTCTGAAAATGTGAATAACGCGAGCGATTCGATTTGATTTACAAAAACATTCATCAAACATCCACCAACCAAAATGGTTCAGTTAAAGATACCTAGGAAAACGTCGGTGAATACGGTACGAGAATGAGTTTCGATCTCTGATCGTTATACACCTCGACTTCTTCCGAACGAAGAATCTTTTAGTTGCTTTGTTTCTTCTCTCGATAATAATGAACGAAAATATTAGTCCTCGCGATAAGCGCGGAGTGAATATTTCTATCGTTAGGTATTTGGCCCCTCCCATTCGATAAGATACTGAGTCTCTCCCCTGGACCCGACCCGCTTGGCCCTGACAAAGAATTTTTCACCCGCGGCTATCCTGTTGGCTGCGCCAAAATAAATATTAACCGAGGACTTGAGATCATCCATGGATATGTCGGGGGCGTTTTGCTTGACCGGTGAACACTTTGGGGACGAAGGTACGCTGCCGCCGCCGCTACTGCTGCCTTTTTTCAATTGCGGCTGAGGCTCGACCGGCGGGGTAAATTTATCCCCGCTCTGCCTCTGCCTCAGCCTCCTCCCGTTCAGAGCGTAGTCTACGCAGTTCGATATTTGGCTACTACCGCTGCTCGAATTATTGTTGAAAGAGCTCCTCAAATTCCTGACAAACTCGTTCTTAACTTCGCTGTTCCTCGCGGGGAGTATAGCCGCCGTTTTTATAGCCGTCGGTTGAAACAACTGCGGCTGATGGGGGGGCCTCCCCCGCCTGTGTTGCCTCCTCCTCTTAACTTGACCATTTCTATCTATAATAATGTCTTTTTCCGACAACTGGCGTTTCGCCGGCCTCACTACAGCCGGCTGAGGTATCACCGGTGTCAGAGGAAGCGGCAGTGTGATCTGACTGTTATTGTAAGGTGTGGGGGTGCTCGAGGCTCCCTGACCGACGTAGGGCGACCCCAGGAGGTCGTTCAGGTTCCTAAACGGGTTATTCTTTCCCTCAAAGTCCTTGGGCGGCGGGATAAACGAGTCCAGAGTTCCCCTGGAGCTGGTTTCGTCCCCGCTGGTGTCCGCGGGCGTCGACGACGGCAGGGCGTTCATCAGGTCCATCGAACTGGGCACGGAAAGCTCAGAAATGACCGAAGTCGTGGCCGGTGGGGTCGGCGGACCCGAGACCGAGGTGGGTGGCGTAGGGGGAAGCTCCGTAGCCTCGGGACTCCGCGACTTGCTCTGAAATAACATTCGATCAGAATTGATATTTGCGAATCTTAAATTGCGAAGAGGGTTTTATTTTATACCTTTGCGATGGCGTTTTTCAGCAGCTTCCTCGCCTTCTTATACCTCGCGTCTTTGACCCCCTGCGATTTTACCCCCGGGGACGACCCTTGCGGACTTTAAGGTAGAGATAATTTGATTATTGCAAAGACTGACGACGATCCACCGATTCCGGTTTCGGTTTGTTTGACTTACTCCATTTCTGTGGATGGCGAAAGGTACTGTAGTCTTTTATTCGCCCCCCAACACATCCGGAGAACGGAATCGTCGATTATACCGTCCGCGGGAAGGTTGACGACCGGACAGGGCGGCGGCAATCTGACTCTGAGTCCCCATATGGTTGTGCGTTTCTTTATCTCTCTGCCGCACTTGAATCTGTTTCTATTATTCGTCAGTATAGCGAGTATCGAGTCTCTCCGCACTTGCGAACTCACGTCTCGGATCTGTAAATAATTGATCGATAGTTTAAAACGCAAAGAATCAACTATTTCCTTTGTTCCATTAGATTCAAACTCACCCTTGGCGGAAGCTGAAGAGCGTTCCAATGCTTGTTCGCGTACGGTACGATGATGGTATCCAAATCGTAGTATTTCTTCGCGTTGTAAACAGTCAGATTGTAGAGCATCAAGTGGACGAGATCGACCCATTTTAATTCGAGTCGACGGACGAACTCCTTGCCGTTATTGCACATCGAACATACGAACACATAGAACCTGAGGGAGAAACGAAAACGTCGACGATCCGTCATTATTCAATTATCTAAATTCAGAAGACAGGTAGGACGAACCCGAGGAGCTATTCACTCAAGTTTTTAGTGGACAAATGATTCCCCGATTTCATACAATTTCAGACGATTGTAATACGAATTCGTGTCCAGTTCGGACTGATTTATACCGATTTACGATTATTTGAAAGTGATTTTGAAGACTTTAATGTGACTCCAGCTGATTTCCAAGTGTCTTGGAAGAAGTTAAGCTGATCTCAGCTGATTTCCGAGTTGTTTGCAAGTGATTTTCTTTTCGAAAACGATTTCAAAGCGATTCTTTGTCCGATTTCGAACCAGGGTGTACAGCTGTTGATTTCGGGAGTGAATAGCCCCCCGGGAAGAACTTTGAATTTGTCAAAAATTGATTGATGACTTTAGAATACGGGAGAATTTGAGAGTTTTGATTGAATAACCCTGACCTATCTCCGCTGTAAAGTGGACAAGTGAGGCAGCTAACGCATTTCTCGTGAAACCACTGCTTGCATCTGGCGCATTGTAGCATTTGAGTATACCATTCGCCGTTGAGACCGCAATAACAATAAATTTGTTCGGCGTTGACCCTGTGATGCTGGTCCCAGCTGAGCATCTCAGGCTGCAATTTTAAACAAAACAAAAATAGAAAATATTTGATAAATTCTACTTCATAGATAGAATAATTCAAAGTAAATCCGCGCTCACGTCGTAGGGTAATTTTGTCCTATCGTCGGGCGGGGGCTGGGGCTGGTCTCTGCCGCTACAAACTTTTCTAATATTGGCCTTAACCATAGAGTTCTTGGGCTCCGCCGGCTCTCGGCACCTCGGCTGACTGTCTATGCATCGTTTACACATCCAGTGAGCCTCGGGAACCGTTTCTTCCTTCGTTATCTGCGGCTGTAACGAAAAAATCACACTAAAATATCGTTCCACACCTAATTTCTCGCCGAACCTTGGAAAAAAGAAAAGGCGACATACTTGATGGCAAAGCTGGTGGTAGCCGCGTCCGCACTTGTCGCAAACTATTATATCGTTGTCACTTTTTGGCTGTGATTTTTTACACAAAACACACATGACGTCAGACTCAGGCATCGCAAGCTTCGCGAGCTCCTTCACCGACGACCAGGAGGAAGTGTTGTCCAGGAACTTTACCAGGCATCTTTCCCTCGCCAAATCGACCTGGGATCACATCGACGCGACGTTAACGACGCAAATAACATAAAAAATTGTTCATTACGGAACTCGACTCACCTCAACGACGGTACCTAGATAATATTTGCCATCTTTGTGCTGAAGAAGAACGTCTTCGCCATGAGAGAACCCGAGACGCTGCTCCTTCGTCGTGCTGTCCGGCGCAGCCGGTCTCTCCTCTGGCTCAGACATTTTCCGATGCCCCTCCGCTGGACCGAGAATAATTTTCATTTTATACCCTACGCTGGGTGGATTGGTTCGAAAAAAAAAAGAAGAAATTCGCCCGGAAAGGAGGGGAAAAAAAATAATACCTATGCAGCATTTGCCACTAATTCCATCGAACGTGGTGTCTCAGAAATCTCGTCGACGATAGAGCGATAATATTCGGACACCTAAAATCGGCAGGAAACGTTGGGCGACATGAACAAATGCTCTGCATTGTTTAGACGATTTTTAGCCGCTTCGGGTGCCGATGCGATTAGCCAGAGGCTCTCACACACGCCCAGAGGGATCGAGAGCGAAACCCGCGCGGAATGAATCACGCAGAGCGCGGAGGTGGGTGCGGATTGAAAATAACGAAAAACCACCCCGATATCGTTTCGGGTGGATAAGGACAAGGATAAGGACGGCAGGCGAGGCGCGGAGGAACGCGTCGAGACGATTCGGTATCGAGTCGTGACATAAAATGATTGGGTTTACCTTGACGGTGGTGAAATTTTCGGGGTCTCACCTTCGCGTCCAGGCCTGGGGTATCAGACGCTGGTGTTATTCTTCATTTCGATTCTCGTCAGCCATTTACAACCATGGGGGCCCCGCCACGGTTGTGTTCGACACGGGATAATAGCGCGCGGCAAAATCTATATCATTTATACTAATCGCCGATTTAATAGAACCTGTACGCTACCGCGATACTGCAGAGGAACCGGGACTCGTCTTTTCGGTACAAACCAACGCCGCGGACTAGCGACTATTCATTCGTACCGTATTTTCGGTGCTATTTCATACTAGATGTAATAAATTCGAATACATTCCGTCCGCCATGTTCGGGAAACACTTGCTGGTCACTACGCGAGTCGGACTAACCTCTGAATAATATAATATAAACAATCTCACAGAGATCATCGATCCCATCGAGCCTTGCGAGGATCGGTGGCGATAATACGGAGACGATTTGTCCCGTTCTCGATACAGGGACTCGACCTTGTTGTGCAGGTAGCATAGTTCGTCAAAACGTTACGCCGTACGACTTCCGGTCCGCCGTACACTCCCTGCCATAACCCACTACGCTACACACTTTGTTTACCTTTTGAAAGGTCCTTTAAAAACACTTGAGCATCGCGTGTCGAGCTACGTACTTTGTACCTCATTTGTTGAACACTTGAAGCAATGAATCAACGAGGATGGACGAAAATCTACTGTCTTTGACTTGAATTTTTATTATTTTATGATCTATACTTCCAAATATCGGAGAAAATGATTGAATCGAGTTATTTCCCGCTCGATATTTGAAACGTTGGAAAAAAAAGCCGGTTCAACTAAACTGAGGGAGGAGAAATGAATGTACAAAATTTTATTACGGTCTTTTTTCATTGTAATATTATATAGTTTCTAGAACCCTATCAATATCGTACGTAGAAACATGTGTGGTGATATAATTTGATACATTTATACAGTTAGTTGATACTCGATAATTATCTCGCACCTCTGTGCTTCTTGACATCGAAAAATCGTCATACGTGTATACAGGGTGGATGGAGCCGTCTGAAGTTGTCTAAAATCGTGGATTGGTTCGTAATTACTGTCTAAAAGCTTGTTTCTTGATTCTAGCAAACTTCAGACTTCGGAATTCACCCTGTACGGTTACATTGTGCTTATATACATCAGATAAATTACAATATTGTATTACTTTAAGAAATTTTATGTTACAGTGTAACACACTATTGAAATAGTTCGATAATAAGATAAAATCCGCTGTACATATACATAATTATAGATAAAAATAACGTGTAAATAATTATTAATAAGGAATAAAGATAAACTCTTGAACAGCTCCCAGCGGGCTTTTACAATTGGTTGGAAATTTTGTTCTTCCCCTAGCTTTGGTGTAAACACTAGATAAATTACAATGTTGCTAAAGCAGCCGTTGATAAAAAAAAAAGACGACTCCGAGCGGCTCAGAACATTTTCTTCTTCACCGCCGTGTACCGTTCCATGTACTGATCGTAATATTCTAACGAGGCGAAATCCTTCATGGCGAATAGATTTCCCTCTAGCGCGAGGGTCGATACTTTGGACTCTTTCAATATCCTCGCAGGGATCGAGTTCAATTGCAGGCAATTCTCCTCGAGCCTGAGGGTCTTGAGTCTCGGACAGTCGGCGAGGTTCTCGGAAATCGCCGATATCTGATTCTGATTGAGGTTCAGCTCGATCACGTGGAGTCCGGCGGCGTCGTCGGGGACCACGGTCAGCCTGTTCTTCGAGAGATCCAGAACGTCGAGGTGCTTCAGGCCGCTGAGCATGGCGGGAAATTCGGATATCTGGTTCTCGGAAAGATTCACCTGCTTCAGCATCGCCAGACCCGACATAGACGCGGGCAGCGATCTTATCTGGTTCAGGCTCGCGTTCAGGTTCTCGAGCTTCCCGAGCCGCCCCAGAACCTCGGGGAGACTCGTCAGGCGGTTCTGACTGACGTTCAGGTTCTTGAGAAGCGCGAACTCCCCGATTTCGTTCGGCAGCCGCGCGAACTTGTTAGACGTCAGGTCGAGTATCCTGAGAACCGAATGCAGCGCCTTCAGGCCCTGCGGAAACTCGTCTAGCCTCTTGTTCGACAGGTTCAAAACCCCCGTCTTGCTAGCGGTGTCGTACTGCTGTTTCAGCGCGGAATTGCCCATCGCGGTTTTGGCATCGACTGTACCAGCGCAGCGGCGCGCTGTCAGTCGTTAATAAACAGTATGAATATTCACGGTCCGAGGTGTTGTTCGAACGATTCGAACACCGGTCTCGGGAACCCCGAGGTTTTCGCGGACCGTCGTGTGTCCGGAGGTCGAAAATCAGCGATTTAACGTATAAAAACCGAGGCGACAAGCCGCGATCCAACTCCGCCCTCCCCGACACTCGGAACTGTCGAGTTTTCCCATCGGTTGTTCAGATGTCGCCGCGATCGCGGGGTGAGCGAAGATGGTTGACAGGCAAAAATGTAGTGGTGACGACTCGGTGAGACGGTTTACGTTAGGATTTAAAAAATCGTGAATGAGAAAGAAAAAAAAAATAAGAAAAAAAATTGCCGCGTTACCGTGTCGGTTTGTTAATATTTTTTTTTTCCTCAACAAACGCTGAGCGTTTAAGATGGTGATCGACGACCGGCTAGATTAGACTATCCGCCATGGCCTCCACACCAAAGTCGGAAAAGTATGGAGGTGAGTAAAACACGGCCACTTCTCATGTCGGCACGCGCCTTCGCTTGTTGTGTTTTTTTCATTTTTTGCATAATATTTGAGAAAATTATTGACTACGAAAAACCGAGAAATCGGTGAATATTTTTGTCGCCCTGATCCAGACTCGAGATACGATTCCGAGATCTTATCGCATTCTTATCGCTGATTTTTTTAAATGCGATCGCATAACCGCAGACAGAGACGCAGCGACCGGATGCAAAACGTCAAAACTCGCGCTCTGTCTTTCTCTCTCGCTTGTTTCTTACGCTCGCACGCTCGCGTTAGCCAGCGATGCTCGTTTGTTTCGCTATCGACTCTGGGGTTCCTCCACACGCTACAGTCTTTTCTCATTGATCCCCGAGCATCGATGTGGGCACGTGCTCCTCCTCGCGGCAAAGCCCTGCCCCAAGGTGTATCTGGACTATCGAGATCGTATTTTGTCTCTCATACACTCACGCAGCACGATGAAAACAAACGACTGCGGACGCACGGTAGGAATTGAGAAGCGGCGTGGCGCGGTGATGCGACCACGACCTCGTTAAATTGTTCTTAATTCGAGTTGATTCGTCGAGGGTTTAACGATAATAAATCCGAGCGACGGAATAACGCTGGAGAAATAATTTAGAATTTTCGAATCAAATGATGCGGGAAATAGAGAAGGTATTCGAGGAACCGAGAGAGAAAAGAGAAGTCAGAGTATGAAAAGCAAAGCAAACTCATCACATCTCAATCTCGCGGTTGCCTCAGCAGAGAGACTCTGTTCCTGTTCTCTGGGGTTCTCTCTCTGTCTCATTCATTGAAATAATATTCTATAGAATTCGTTGGTGGCCTCTGCTACGCGGTCTACACTGCACTCTCTCTCTCTAGCCCTCTTCGCCTCTCGTGCTTTCGCAAATAAAGAAGGTCCTGTATATAATGCAACGCGGTACGGTACAACACGAGGCGTAGAGGGATGAGGTGGAATAGAAGAAAGCCCGGGAAATATGATATCGAAATACGTATTATATTGGGGTATGAACTCGCAGCAGAGACGCCCATTGTCGCTCATTAGATTGAATCTCTGTGTACCTACGTTGCACGTGTGATGGTCGGGGCTCGAATGGATATCATGAATAATTGGTCCATGTATTATTACGAATGATTACATATATCGATATATATATGTGTCATTACTTGAAGTTTAATTACTTGAAACAAACAAAACGTTGGGATAATAAGTTTATTTCAATCAATCAAGTATATAAATATATATACACGATCAAAATGCGTAGATGCTAATTATATGTATATTGCTCATAAATCTTGAACCGCACAAACAAACAAGTGTCTCCAGTGTCTCACTCTTTTCTCTCGATATGAAGTAGATAGATAAACCCTGAACAGTGGAATCAATGGACAATTTTTACTCGCTCGGCGAAACTGATGATCCGATATTTTGAGCGGGTAAACGACTAAAATAGTGTGAAAACTATTCGAAATTATGAAAAAAAAAAACTACTTTTGGCAGTTTTAATTTTTTTTTGTCTGCGAACTTGTCTGAAAAACTGGGAAAAGTCAGGGAATTTGATAAAATTGACGGATTTCAAAAACCTGGCCATAAAATTCATACGCTATCACCGTCATGATTTTTTTCCTACCAGGTGATTGCAATTTTTAGTCGTTTCGGCTCTAATCGTGAATCAAAATATCTGGGAAAAATAATGATATCAGTCACTGCGCTCATTATCGTTGGGTTTTGACAGTCTCGCGGTTGATGTTAAGATTTTGATGAATATTCAAGAGGGAAATGATCGTCGCAGGCTCAGGTAGGTCGGGTACACGTCGGTGCTATGTGTCACGGTGTACGTACTCTACGTACCTACATAGTCTGACTTTGTTACACCGACTCGTATGCAAAACAGCCGCGAGGACTGCACTTGGCACGTATACGAGCTGTGCTCGACGTCTAGTTCCACAGGTATAACGTTCTTTGATATATTCGCGGACGTGACGTCGCTGCTTCTCACCTTCGTTATGCTCTTGTTTCGTCCCCCTCCGCAATTAAACACTTCGAAAGTCAACTGTCGTCACGGAGACAAAAAAAGCTCCAGATTTACCTGACGCGATAATTTTGATTATTTTTATTTTTGTTTTTCATTCAATTAATTAGTCATAAAAACTGACGATAATTTGATTCGATTCAAGTACGAGAATTTGACTGACGCTATAATATTTAGTCAAATATTCGACTAAATTTTTCCATTTACGTTCCAATTTGATTATCTAAAAATTGCAGTACATTTTTTTAATTCTATATCCTGTTAATAACTTCAATAATTCAATTCCATCATTTTTTATTAATTTTTGTTTATTGATTCACTTGAATAGAAAATAAATAATTGACAAACTTACTGACTCTTAAAATTATCTTATTGTAACACTTCGAAGCTATAAATCCGCCTGATGAACAATTTTTATCGTACAATTTTTATTACACAATCACGGTAATAGATTATCGTCATAATAGTGATTCCGGCGTTTGTGTGGAGTCGTTATCCTCGTCGTGGGTGCAGGACCAGGGATGAATTCGTATCCGACGATTGACAATGATTTTGATTTCTCGATCCTCACGATCTCTTTTAATAATTTATAAAACAGACTGGCTTCCGGTTCTCTCGGATTTGCTGCACCGATCGCGACCAGGGTGATAAAGATTATCAGGAGCTTTCGACTTCTCAGTGTATCACTCGACATTTTTTCAGGATCTGAAGAAACGATACCGCGAACAACTCCTTATATACATTATTATCACCGAGTCATTTTGTTGTCTTGTGCGATTCTGTTCGTTTGTTCGTACAAAAGCAGCTGCAGACTGTTGAGCGAAGAAAATAAAAAAACACACTTATTTTGGCGTATTTTCTTATCTTCTTTCTTATCTCTAGATGTTACATTGTTTTTCCCATGTGTTTTTTTTGTTATCTTTCGCCTTCGTTGTGCGATGTAGACTCGATCAAATAACTGCAGCTCTCATTATACAGAGTGGAAACCCAGTTGCGAAAATAACTTCGCTATGTATACATGATGATGAACGAGGTCGATTATCGAGTGTTAGAACCACGGGTGGTCGATCTTCACCTAAATACATCGGACGGCAATTTGAAGACAGGAAAAAAAAAATCTTAATCGACAAAAATTATCTCATAAACTAGATAATAATTATTTTATCTAGAAGTTCCGAAAATCGTCTGAGAGATTCTTTCAGACTGAGGTTTTATCAGAATACAAAGACTTTTCTTTTTTTTTTTTTATTAATTTTTTCCAAAATCGTTTGATCTAGTTAAATTTGACTAAGAATTTTTGCAGCTTGACTAAGAATTCGGCAGCACTTGACAAAAAAATATGTATACAGTTGAATATCGTGTCTTTGACGAATTTGAAAAATCGTATTTTCTTTCTTCTTCCTGACAAAAAAATCTAGTCCAAAAAAAATCTCTTATCTCACAGAATCTCTTGGATAAAATGTTGAAAATAATTGAAAGAATAAAAAATGAAACATCAACGTCTATTCGGTATTTCGTACTACTTGGTTTTAAAATTTAACAAACTCTACGTGTCAAAGTGAACAACAATAATAAAAAATAAGAAAAAATAAACGAGTGAAATTCATCCCATTCGCAATTCCACGAAACTTCGTCGTATGTGATGCAAATTCTGTGAGCATGCTGTACGTACAGGATCGAAGGAGTGTTTTTTTTTTTTCTCAATAAAACTACAAGTCCCCCCCCCCCCCCCCCCCCCCCCCGGAATATCGCGACCTTTTCAATTTACACGGCGAGGGCGGAGCATTTCAGTAGGTACTTCCTCTTGCAGGCTGCAGCAGCAACGCAGAAGCTATATTCGTATACTGAAATGCAGGTGAATTTGAAACTGCGTTTCAATATTGAGGGGATCAGTTGAATGAAATATATATACATATACACGTATCGGGCCAATAAAAATTTCAATCGCACATTTATTTTTTCACGATTAATCATTAATAATCAATAATTACATCATTTATTAAGATTTCAGGCTGAAATCGGTTCGAAATAAAACTGACACGTTAATAAAATATATAAAATTATGTAAAATAATGAGAAAATAAATAAAAATTTTCTCGTCCTTAGATAACAATAAAATAAGGGATAATATTATATTGTGAATAAAATATTCAAAATTGTTTCAATAAATAATTCATCGTATTCGATTAATTAATTAATTAAACTGAACGGTATAAATGATGAATAATTAAAATTAACAAAAATATTTTTTAGTTAGTTAGTTTGCTTTATTTTTTATTAACTAATTAATATCTACTGCATTCATATAAAATCGTCAAAAATATGTTTTCGTATATCAAATAACAAATTTTGAAGAGTACTTCTGACAATGAGAATATAAAATAGCTCTGACTGAACTATAATAAACAGTCAGCGGAAAAGAATTATCAAAAATAAAAGGTCGTGTGTTGTACGGTTTGAAATAGACCGAGCAGACCGCCTCCTAGTCTATCTCTTCGGCTACTATAGCTGGTCAAAGTGAACGATATCAACGAAGCGACGCCGATCCCCACGCGGGGCGATGCTGGGTTTTGCTTTGCTTTTGCTAGTCCACCTCTTGAACGCGAAGCTGTTGGTCCCTCAGCTGACCAACCGTCTCGGTCATTACGTGGGGAATAAGATCGGAAATTAATTCTCGGGTCTCGCGTGCGGTTCGGTGAAATAAAATTTTCATTTTATCTTTCATTCATGTAAAAAAAAAAAAAAAAAAAAATGAGTGAAAAAATCGCAACGATTCTTTGATCAAATTTTTTTTTATTTCGTTATAAATAGACGATTATTTCAGACTAGAGTCTAATTGGTTAGTATTATTGTTATTGCACAGTCGGTTCTTTCGCTTGCGCAGTTGGACTCGTTCTCTGAGATTTAGCTGTGAAATATGTATTCTCTCTCCTCTGTCTCTTGGCAAACCGTGTTTAGACTGTCTTAAATAAACTTAGACTGAAGTACAGTGGGTTGAAAGGTGCGTGACACGATTTTTGCGACCGTACAATGATATCGAAAAATACTCGACGGAATGCAAAAAAAAGGAAGACAATTGGTCAAAAACTTTTGCGAAAATTCATATTTGTTTATCGCGTCGATAATTATTGATAAGAATTCACTGAGTCACGCTCAAAGATCACAGGGTCACTGATTCTCCATTCGTAATCAAGTTCGCAATTTTTCGACTGAATAATATTCAGAATTTTTAACTGCCAAAAAAGTGTGATTATGAAAGCATATTTTACTCCAATTAAAAGTCCGAAAGAAGCGAATTGCTTCTTCGTAAAACGATTATTAGCTACTTTATTAGCTACTAAAAAAAGTAACGAAATTTCATATTTCTGTTACCAAATGTTTAATTAATAAATTAATTAACGTTTAAGAAGAATTTCTTTCACAACGTTTGAATAGTCTGCGAATCAAATTGAAATTTGAATCTAGTCGGGGAATTTCTGAGCCTCAATTTCGTAACGACCCTGACACAATTTATGGTTAATTAATTTCCCTCTATAATCCAGATTCAAGGAAATACGAAAATAATAGTTTTTTCGCTCTAATAACGCCTTAAAGTCACAAAGTGTAACTTTGACCCTGTATATCATTTTTTCTCATCTTCGCCCATGTCTGGGCTAATTGGCTGATCAGGAATCATCCAGGCGCGAATAAAGTACATAAATTATACATGAAATATATGCTTTAGTCTCTGGTTCAAGTTAAAAGATAATTTCTTACGTTACAAAAAAATTGATTCAAATTTTAATTCAATAATTATTGATAGATAAAAAAAAGAATTAATCCTATTTCGGTATTTGAAATTTTCACGAATCCCGCCAGTGGTGGAGCTGCGGTCGTGGGATAAGCCGTCATCGATATTCGCTTGCGATCTAAAACGAGAGACGTTATGTATCTATTTTAGCATTTTGCAACGTAGTCGGGATCGGTTATACATAAAAATCAGCTCGAGTAACTAATTTCGTCAGTGTATCGAAATTCGGGTTGAAACGCAGTTACGAATCGTTCATTATTGCAATTGTACAACTATTCGTCGATATGACGTCATTCTCGTTGTCTGCAAAGTTATGCCGCTTCTCTCCGGCGCGGTTCGTTAATCAACTATTACCGTATCTGTGTCACGTTACTATTACACAGATTATTTGTCGCTATTCGCGTTACGCTCGAGCGTCACCCTCATCCTTCGATTCGAGGTCCACTTGCTTTCGGTGATTTCGTTATAGTTAGTTAATTATCGAGTATATAAAAGTATAATTAGTTCCTTTGATCAGTTTGTCGGTTTTAGAAGGTGAAAAACTATGTGAAAAGAAAAAAGAAAAAAACAGAATATGTGCCAGATGGAATATAATAATATGAAAAATAATTAATGTCAATTATTTGTGCATGGTGAACGATAATTGTAGAGGTGATCAAATGCCACAGTACGACGATTCGTTTCTCGACTCACCCCTCTTCAGGAGGAGGGCGAAAAGTTACAGTGTACAGAAACAATTAATCAATAATAATAATAATAATAAAACAATTAAAAATACAGGCGTATCGGCCACACCGACTTTACTAGCTGTTACCAATGCGGGGATACTTCTCCTTCCGGCAGCCTCGGTCATCGAGTTGTCCACGACTTCCAAAGGTAAAAGAGGGTCCAGTCTGACCTAAAATGAGCTAAAAAGCTAAGAAAGCCTAGAAATTTGATCAAAGATCGAGAAATTTCGAACATAACGGTTAAAAAATTTCTGGAAACCAAAGTCAGTGAGAAATTGGCAAATTTTTTGGTTGTTCATGGGAAATCAATCAATTTTTATTTCTTTGTATTATATTTTATTTATACATATAGGGTGATGAAAATGAGCCAGAAGCTAAGACAGTCTGAAAATTTGATTAAAAATTGCGAAATTCCAAACTTGAATATTTTTTTTTAAAGATCATCAGGAAAGTGTGCGAAAAGTCAGAGAATCGACATGAAATGTATGTGCATGGATGATGAAATGGATTTCACATGGAAAATCACTTGTATAAAATATAATAAAATTTCGAGTGAATAGTCCCTCGTCATAATTAGTTTCCTTTTTTACGTACTTTATGCAGAATTTATCGATTAATCGAATCGTTATTCAAGATCGTTGAATAATTGTCAGTCTTTGTACGGTATCTTTTGTATTATCGATTTTCCGCTCTAATTATTGCGTCACACATCTAAAGTTCTGAACCGCGTTTGAACGATAACCTCATAATCATCTGATCCTGATACGACCTCGTCACAAAGTATAAATATACGCCGTGGGTATACTGTATATTTATTTATAAACTCACGTGACTTTTTATCTCTCCATGGATGAATTAGCTAACTAATCACGGACGTCTCGTCGAATTAGGCCAAAAGACAAATTCGTTTTCACTGACCCGAAAATCCTTTGGATAACATTTTTTTTATCAAAGTCGAAGCATTTTTATAATTTTTATTCAGCAATATTGGATTTTCCATTTTGTAGTTCGCGAATCTGACATTCAGATTGATGATCAGTGACTCAGGATGCGAGAAAAACCCAATAATCCTGTTTCCAAAACCGAAACTGATTTGTTGAAAAAAAAAAATGCAAATGTCTCAAGATCTGAGTGACTCAATAATTTTTTAGGTGATACTGGATCAAGTTAATTGAGTCAATTTTCGCAGTCGAATTTAATTTTTTTTTTTTCAATTGAACTCAATTTCCCTCAATTCGAGATGAGTGTCTAAAAATTACGATTATTATTATTATATCATTCTTTGATTTCTATATTTTCTGTTAATTATACAAATTAATTTAATTCAAATCAAGAATCAATTCTTTGATTTTTCAATCAGATCTTTTTTCTCTCTTTGACTCAATTTGCTTATTTTGAATTGTTTTTTTTTTGTCGCCTCCAATGAATGATATTTTCGATGATTCATTAAGATTCGAAGTTTTCAGTAAATCTTTTGAATTCCCTGCTAATTCGAAACCTTTGTGATAATTCGTGCAACGGTTTGCCAATAAAATCAATTTGATCAAGTTTCAATTATTTCTAATCAATTCAGATAAATGATAAAAAAGAATCAGTTCATAAATCTCTTATTTAAACGATTCATTTCCCTCTCGATGGATCATTTTTACTAAAAAAAAATTGGGATTGGGATTTTTCGATCATTTTTTTCTACATCACGAGCTGAAATCTCTCGTATCAGCCGGATCTTCCGAGCTGTTAAAATCTGTTTGCCGAAGGCGTTAACGGGTTGAATCAAGGTTTGAGCCCGAACCCTCCCAGCGGATAGTGAGCAGACGGTGTTTGAGCCGCGGCTAGGTTACCGGCGTAATTTCACTCTTTGAACGCGTGCACGTGACACCAGCCACTGCAGCATCGCCCGGAGTGGTTTTCGCCACACACTTACAGCAGGCAGATCCTCGTTACATTTCGCTCTTTTGGATTCCCGTTTACCGCGTAATAACCGAGGAAACGTGATACCGAGAAAATCTCAAATTACCACCTCCCGGTAATTAACACTGGCTAGACACGCTTCGTGATGCGGGGGAGAAAAAACTCGGGATTTCACCGACACTTTATTCTGCTTATTTTTTGTGAAATAATTCAAATTATTATTTAAGTTTTTTGTGTGTTTTTAGAATTATTTTTTGTTTCGTTCCACATTTTTTCACTTACTTCAACCTATTTTTCTTATTCCAAATTAATACGTTTGTGTCTAATTAATTTTTTGTCTCGTCATTTCATTTACTTTCTTAGTTATTTCCTATTATGTATGAAAAAATGTGAAACCGTCAACCAGCTCCGACTCTCCTGTTTCTGACGGTTTTCGAGTTTTATATAATTTCTCTCGCGAAACGACGAAGAATAATTATCGAATTTGTCTCAAGTTTCGGTTTAACTTTAATACACCTCTGGTGAAAAGTCGGCGAGGGGGGAGGCGAAAAACCACTCAACCACGTCTTCGAGACGCGCTAGCTTTTCAACACCGAGGCGAGACACTAATTAAATTCTCTGGAACAAGCAATCATCGTCGCCTGGAAGAGAAATGAATCGAAAAAGTAAAGATCAACGTAACTCGTTTATACTTCAGGACTGAATATCTCACGAACGGTACATCGCACACGAAATACCGATGGGACCTTTTTTGTAGGAAATTTGACCAGCTTCAAAATCAGTCTAAATCACTTTTCTCCTAGGATCAACCGGAAGTGAGATATCGATGATAGAACGGAATTTCGATTGTTTCTACTGTATAATGACGTCATTTTGTTTAATACGCAGAAACTTGAAATTCTCTGTTCCTCTAGATTATAATATCATTCTTTTAACTCAATTATCCTCGTTAGCAATGAATATCGAAGCTAGATTTGATACAGTATCGCGGAGGGATTCGTTTTAAATGATTGAATTTGTCAATTTCACAATTTTTCAAGCGCGAAACGCTTCTGTTTAGGTAATTGGATATCGCTGATAGACTAGGGGGGGGATACAGTCGCTCACCCCGTGCCTTCAGGCCTCAATAAAACCGATACAATATTGATGAATTGAATTGAACGACGTACGTATGGATGAAAAAAAAAGGAAGAGCTTGCGGTATTTTCACGCTGCACGGAACGAATAGAGCCCATCGGTGACATTCGTGAAACGGAATGCGAATTTAAAAGTCAATTGATTTTACGATATCGTCGTGGGAATATATTTGCATTCAATAGAATGTTAGAATCTGAATGTCTAGAAAAAAATAAATAAAAAATAAGTCGCTCACGACGACGGATGTAACACTTCTGACCTCTGCACGCCCACGCGATGCGTTCTCCCCGACGCGGTTTATGACTCGGCATAATTTACGGACCATGTGCTACGTCTGTACGATCCCTGGACGATGGACGAGGAACGAAGATCGGATGAAAAAAACGATCTCCAATCGTCGCTGTATGAGATTCGGATTATAATTGAAAAAAAAGTACTTTCTACCGAAAAGTTTGGAAGATCTTTGATAATTCCTTCGGCAACCAAAAACTCCGTTTTTTTTTTTTTAATAATTCTGAAGGGATCATTTTTCGTTTCTTCATTAGTTTCCTCGAGGATGATACCGTCGGTCTCGAATTACCCAGCTAGGACTTGATTAGGAAACCGTTTCTCCCAAGGGCGATGGATCAATTCGATACCAATTTGACCTGGAAATGGGAAACCATTTTGTCGACACTGATACTCTTATACCTACCTCGAGGGGGTATCCACTCGTAAAATACATAGTTGGGACGCAGTCATCTCATGAAATACTCATGAGATACTCATGAAATATCTATGAAAAGGTTGGGACCCCACATTTTCAAGTGACCTACCCCCTTATCTCTCTTCGTCCTTTCGTGATGTGGAGTATAGATTTATTGAAGGTAATTAAACCCACAGTGAAGGGTTTTATTGCATTAATTAATTATTATCCTGCATGAGAAACGATCGTGTTTTCAATCTACGATTCGATTATTAGTGGAAAAAAATTGTAACTTTTTTGAGGAACCTACCGAAGACTCAGATTCTGATCCTCCTCTTGGAAACCCCTTCGATATCCCAGTTATCAACACTCGACTTAATTGCTGCACAGCTAGTCTAGATTTTTGGAACTGGATATAGCAATAATTATTGAATGAAGACTTGAAATTCTCTCGTTATGTGTGACTCGGAAAAATGAACAGAATCCCTTGTATCTGCATGTCGCACTTCGCCGTTATTTCCCTTCATCAATAATTCAATAATAATTCACGTCGATTATCAAAGTTTGAAGTTTCCTTCATCTTATTATTTTTTTTTTAATCTTCTAAATCGTCGGGCGTATATTCTAATACTGGGGTTTGTGTGGAGCCCGGAGAAGCCAGCTAGTCCTAAGGAATTCTGAAGACACTCAAATGGCCAGCAGGGAGAAGAGTGTGTATTCTCTCAGTGACGAGAATAACCCACGGAATTTCTATCTAGATGGATTATTTTTCGTGAGCTAATCTCAGGAGTGGCTTTTTTCCTTTCATTGTTCCAACTCTGTTCTTCGGGTTCGCGTTTATATTCCATATAAACCTGCTCGTAGTCACACTGATTATCTCAATTTGCCCAGAAACCTCTTTTATAGGTATCGACATTTTTTCATATCAACTGATGATCAATAATTTGAGTTATTCATTCAATCACTTGGCTCAGATCAAATTCACTCACTAATGAATCATTTTTTCTTTCGTTTAATACGAGATTGACTCACTTGACTCGACTCACTCTACAAATTTCAGTTGGAAATATTCAAGATCGTAGAAGTCATTGATTTCGATAGTTTTCACTATTGAATCGAATGACTCTTAAAATGCTGAATATTCTTGAATGAAATTTCAATTACTCGTCAGAATTTTTCTCAAATCTATGGACAAGCTATCGAAAATTTTTGTACAATTTGATTGAGAATATTTTTGGAAACTCAAAACTCAGTAAAACGTATAGTAAAAAAATTCTATCACACGGGTCGTGGGGTCTGATTGTGAGGGGATCGTCGTTGGAGCGTCGAACGAAATGACGGTAATTAATCTCATTAGCGACTTGATGAGAATATGCGAATAGGTCGAGCGTGTCGAGCTTAACGACGTGAAAATGTCGTTACAGCGCGATATCTGACGAGCTTCAGATATTATGGATTTAGCCAGGTGGATTTTGCGAGGTGAAAAGCGAATTATATCAGAGATTCGTCTCAATCTTATCAAACCTAGAGTATTTTCGGTTTTACACCCACCATGCGGCGATATAAATATATAAATATAATCGTTCGTGGTTTTCAACGAATTACTTGAACCGCAGGGGGTCCTGATAAACGTTGACCACGAAAATAAACGGATTGGATGGATTGATTAAATTTGATATCGTTGAGCTCAAAGATTTTCATCTTGTTAAATCTGAACAAAAAATTAGTCATAATTAAATCTTTCACGTCATACTTGAAACAAATAATTGCAATATTATAATATATCGACGAATCTATTCCCTAATGATTTTATATTAGAGAAATCAAAAATGAGATCAATTCGATTTCACGTCGACGTAGTCTTGCTCATTTTTCAATCCATCAGTCTGCACTGGGTATAACGCGAATATGCTTGAATAAATGGGTGTCTACTATAGAGCGATGCAGGTATGCATTTAATCCTTGTGAACTCATTACCCGATGTTCAATTGCTGTTTTAATATCCTGAAGTTGGAAGGCAAAAAAATAAATGAAAAATGAAATAACCCGCTTCGTTTCACGTCCCATTTCCCATCGTTTCGCTAAATGAAATGAAATATAATTCAGAGATTATTATTGTATTGATGATCAATTGATGAATTACTCTCCAATTGAACGTCCATCTGTGGTAGAAAAAATATGAAAACGGAAGAAAAAAGACCCAGGCTTTGAATTTGAATCGACTATCTGTAGATTTAAAACTGGAAAATCACAATCTAGCTTTTCAAATTCATATTTTTATTACGTTAATGAACAGAGAAGAGGATAAAAATTGAATTGATCGTGAAAAAAGTGATTAAATTCTGACAGATTCGATGAAATTTGATCAGTTTCATAAAACAAGAGATTGCTTCTAAATTCTGTATGATTTTGTAGAAATTTTAGCACGTCGTGATACACATAATTTAATATAATTTCATCGAATTTTATATAACATGGTAGCCACGAGTCATGAAAAAACTGAAATCCTGATCAATGAAAATAGTAGCAAAACTTGTATAAATTATCAATAAAAAAGTATTCCCAAAAATAATTCTCTTCCGGCATTGATCCCGAGAATTATTCATTACATACTTGAATAACGACTAATTCGTCCGAATTTCAGTCAGGGAAAAATTATAATTTGGTCAGGGAAAAGTCAGGGATTTTTTTAAAACTCTTTATAGTCGCCACCACGCAGAAGTAAATCACCCAAAGATCGCTGGATCAATTAGATCAGGTCGAGAAAAGCTACCTAGGGCCCTGGATAGTTTTTCCCGATTAAAAGTCAATTTCAATCTACAATTTATGTCTGATAATAACAAAAAGAGATGAAATAAAATCCTGGGAACGTGATGTGAATTTTATAGAAATGAATTACGGTGACGTATGGTTTTAATTAAAAGGTCATCTGCAGTTGGTACTACACCGCGTGATACCAGTTTCAGTGTAGACTGTACGGCTCGTTTTTCTGCAGCGAAGGTACACTACTCGTTCGCTGGAGAAGTTAATTAATGGCGTTCGTTATTTAAACGGGAATGGGCAGGGCAAGAAGAAGTGTGTTCTCTTTATAACTCACGTTTCGCTCAACTGGAGCCTGCAACAGCGGCAGAACTAAGCTCGACGTTTCGTATTACCTACCTTGTCATTTTCTCACCCAAGGATCTACGTACTCGACCCAACTTTAAGGTGAAACGCTAGCTGATCATTTCCACTTGGAATTTTCAAACCCTACTCAAGCAGCCAAAACAGGTTCGATTGATGTGAAATTGATATCAGTGACGTAAAAAGAGTGAACGA
>JAFFZH010012478.1:0-13295 GCA_018420115.1 Euura saliciscinereae
AAAGAAAAGAAAAGAATTTAAAAATAAGTACTCCGATCTTCTATTCATCTCAATCAATTTTTAGATCGATTATTTACACTAATCAAATTTTACGAGGATTGCAAGAAAAAAAATGAGTTTCACAATTACCAAAATTCTCGAAAAAAAACCCCACAAAAACAACTTTTTTTATTACTATCGTATTCAGTTTTTATAATTTAAATAGAAAAAAAAAACGTTAATCATTCGTTAAATGATCAACATGTGTGATTTTTTCCTCCCGAATTAAGGTCGTCGACTGATTGCGAGCTTAAATATGTTCAGAGTGGGTCCCTGGTTTACGTGTGTGAATAAACATAGTCGGCGGCACGAGAGAAGAAGACCCTCGTAGTTTCTTTCACCGCAACCCCGCGATTCAACGCGAGTGAAGTAAAAGTAAAACCTGCTGGTCTCAACCCCCTGTACATAGAAAAACTGTTTCTCTTCCTCTTTCTTTTTTTCTCTTTCTCTTTCTCTTTCTCTCCCACAACTACAAACACAAACTTTGAGACTTGCTCTCCTCCGAGGTTTGTTTACTTCTCTGTCTTGTTGGAATAATACTCTGACGTTAATTATAGATCCACACGCAGCAATATGGAACCCACGAACCACCCGGGGGTTCGACTTCTCACGTTCATCGCCCGTACGAACCCCAAGTCAATAAGAGAAAAGTGTCTCCTTCTCGTAAGAGAAAGAAATATTTCAATTTTCTATATTTTAATATTTCTAATTTCAAATAAGAAATTTTAAAATAAATCAATAATTACAACTAACCCTAATTTATCAATAATCTCCAATAAATCTTGGATAAACTCAACAAAACGTTTAAGAAAAGAAGACGAAGAATTGAAGATTGAATCGGTGAGAAGGTAATGCGCGCCGCGGCTGCTGAAAAGGGCGGTGGTTTAGTAGCAATAAATTTTTGGCGAAGGAGTGCAATCAGAGGTTGTGACGCGACCCAAATCTTCATTCTCTTCTTCGGGGGAGGACGAAGGAAGGGGGGGAGAGTGAAAAGAGCGAGAAGAAGCCAGGCGTTAAGGTTTATAATGGACAAGCTAGTGTGTACACCTTGTTGTCGGCTGGTAAATTACTATAATTGTGAAGTTCCGGTGATTTTTAGATTAGCTTTGGTCCATCAACCGCGTACCACCTTCCCTTCCCTTCCCTTCCCTTCTTTTCCTCCTCCCGCTCCTGCTTCTCACTCTTTCTCTTTCTCTCTCGGGGACCCCAGACTCTGACTGCGCCGGTTTTAACGGAGGTGGGTCCGAGGTTCTCATACCCTGACCCCCCCCCCCCCCCCCTTGCACAGGTAGAACTCCGAGCTACGCCACACGGGGATCGAAGGCGTTCTCTATTCAATTCTACTTTCGACTTTTTCGAAGTTTGTTTGGATTGAAAAATCGATGAAATGAACTTCAATATTTTCGAGTAAACCTCATTTTCCCCTTCATTTCATTATTCAGGGTTGAAGAAAAAAATTACCTGACATATTTTTCTCAGGTTTTAGAATCTTTAAATTAAATGAGTTTTTTTTTTCTATATAAAAATTCTGACAGAGTGTCGACAAGCTTTTTTTTTATACATTATTTACTCGAGTGATTGAAATTCAATGTTTTTCTCAAAAAAAGTGAATCCATTTTCGAATCATCATCGATATCGACGTGAAATTATACAGAATTTTTCAAATTCTAAATAATTCTCGCAATAATAGAAAATTCTAGTTCTATCCTCTAAATTTCCTCATTTTTCCCTTTTTTTGAAAATGAATTACCACGACTTTTTCCGTTTTTTTGTTTTTAGAATTTTCCTCAGCGTACCTAAACCCTTTTATATCATCACTCTCGATATTGATAGAAGATTCGTTTCCTGTTTAAAGTAAGGGAAGATAATATATAAGACGGGTCGAAATTATTTAAATTGCTATCTAATTAACAAACAAGCTAATCTTTTCGGATCGTTTTATTCGAAGAAAAAACAGGCTCATGAATGAAGATAAAAAAAAAAAAAAAAGAAAAAAAAGGGCAACAAAAACAAATTTCGAGTAATCGTCCGGTTTTTGGAAAACCTTATAGGTAGCTAAGAAGAAAAAAAAAAAAAAAGAAAAAGCTCAAAGTATAGGATACAGATTTAAAAATAATGTGAAACAGAGATGAAAAGAATAAAGAAAGTATAAAAAAAAAATAGTGTCCAAGATTCACAGTATAAATATTATACACACCGTATCTCGCACTGGACATTTTTTGGCTTTGTCTCTTTTTACGATCTTAACAAACTGGTTTGCTTCGTTTCGTACAACCCCAACGTTTAATAAATGAATGTATCGAATTAGGATTTTGTTGGTATTTTTAAAAAATTTCATATATTAGTAGTTTGCAAAATAAATAATTAGGTCATATTTTTTCTGTTCTCAATTGAAACAAAATTGAAGGAAATTGAAAGTACTACGTTGTGACGTCACCAATCCTAAGGTTTATCTTATTATACAGCGAAAACGCTGGAAATTAATTGCCTGTAACTTTTGTGATTATCATTATTTAACGAAAAACAAATAAACACGACCTAATTATTTCGAGCTACTCTACGTTACACACATATTGTAAAAAAATCGAAAAAAAAAGATTGATGCCAAATCCCAATTATATTATGTACACATATATATCGGGTTCCAATTAATCTATAAATAACTATCGGTAGATTCGATGATGTATATTATTATATATATAGGTGATGAAGAAACTGGTTGTGGTAAAATTTAAAAAAGAAAAAAAAACAAGAGAGAATACTGGAGCAGAGGAGTAGCAGCCAGGCAGGTAAGAAGTAGCGACAGGTGAACCGGTGATCAGAGTTCACTGTCTACACAGACACACCTACATATATTGAGACAATCCCGATGAAAATAGAAACAAGAATCAACAAATTATTATCGATTCATTCATCAATTTATTCCATTCTCATTCATTATTTATCAGAGACTGAAACAGTCAATTTGTTTATCAATTTCTTTTCATCAAAAAAAAAAGGAGAAGAATTGTTGAATCTGTATTTTTCTTCATTCTCCTTCTTTCGTTAAAAAAGAATTCATAGAAGTTTTGAATCTGTTTATTAATTATTTTTTTCCATCAAAAAAGAGAAGAAAATAGAAAGAAACATACAGATTTAACACGAAGTCCTCGAACACGTGAGATTTTTCAGTTTCGTTTCGACTGGAGAAGGGTTACGGTTCCACCGTCCTGCACCGTCGACGAAGAAGAAGGAGGAGGAGGAGGAGAGTCGAGGAACGATGCAACAAGGGTAAAGAAAAGCAAATGGACAAACGAGTGTTAGAAAGAGAGAGTCGAATCCCAGAAGAGGACGAAAGAGAGACTCGGAGTATTCGAGTCTCCCCGGAGAAGTATGTATATGAATGTGAACGTGAACGTGAACGTGAACGTGGATGGGATGTTGGGACGGAGGAAGCCAATCCTGAGGCCCGGTTGCGGGCTGGTTGTGGCCGCTCGTCTCGTAACAAGAGAAGGCCGGGACGAGGGACAATGGGTGCCTGCCTTGCCTGCCTTCTTCTTACTCTCGCTTGCCCAACGCCCGCGCCGTGCGTCGCCGTATCCCAAACACAACTCAAATCTCACGATTGTATAAAAAAAAAAGAAGCAAAAGAAAAAAAAACAAACTCAATATTAAGAATTTAAATTAAATCGCTACTGATATGACTGTGTGTGAAAGAAAAAAAAAAGGAAAAAAGATTCTCAATAAGTAGAAAAAATAATCTTTGGGGATCCCTCGATGTTTGAACTGTACAGTGAAACGGCTTCGTCCGTAGGTACAGTGAGACCAGAGAAAACGAGAGAGATAGCAGTCACTAGAGGAAAGAGAGAACCGCTCTCTACGCGTTATAAGTATAAGTATAAGTATAAGTATAAGGAGATGCCGACAGTACGGCAACGTCGCTGCGTCAGGCTAAAGCCACCGGAGCCCACTAGCCGGGGTAAAATAAGGCCTTGCCGAGAGAGTAGCGGTCCCCAAGACCCGGGGTCTTTCTCATTCTACTGCTCTACTCCAACTCCTACTCCTCGTTGGTCCAGACTATCGCGTAACTGGTGAACGAACCACGGGTCTATCCTCGATCTATACGATTTTACTTTTCATTTTATAATCAATGCTTCTTTTTCTTTTCTTTCTTTCTTCTTCTTCATCAATTTTCCTTTCATTCAGTCAGTATAGAGCGTTTGATGGTTCATAGCGGTACGCATGTATAGATACACGTACCTACGCAACGTACGGACTGTGTGTCAAACGGCGAGTGACGTAACACTCTGAGGTGAGGCCGATCAGTCAGAAGAGCTCGTGAGTGAGTGAACGAGTATAATCCATATATCCATATCTCTTATTCGGAGTAGTTAAACTATCGCCACTGTGCGTATACGTCGAGTGGGAATATTATAACTCGTTGAATAACGTTCCCAACGTGTCAATAGTTCGTGAAAATATTCAGAAATAAAAATAATGAAAAAGAAAATGAAAGAATAGGAAATAACTATGAGAATAAATGCGAAATAATAACAAATAAAAACTAAGAAAATGAATGCGAAATAATAACAAATAACCGAGGATATGAACAATAAAATAATTAGAAATAAATACAATGAATTGAAGTGAATAAAAAAAAACTAATCTGTCAGTCAAATCTCCCCCCTGCAGGCTCGATAGATTAACTACTAGCCAAAACAGGCTAACAATTTTATTTATTTCATCTTTTTTCCTTCTTTTTTTTTCTTTTCAATTAATATGAGAGAACCGTGTGTCTCTTCGTCGTTGGATTCAATCTGATTCGGATAAAAATCGAGGGATACAGACAGACAGAATTGTGTCTGTTGGAAGAAAAACAAAAAAGAATGAAAATAAAGATTGAATATAATATATATCATAATATTGATGATTATCATATAGTTTCTTAAACGCCGTTCAATGTGATTTATTTCTGTATTTGTATTTGTAATTGTATTTGTATTTTTATCCTCTCCCAAGAGATAATATCGCGAGATTGGTGGATTTCATACCGCGCAATCTCCACTCAGTGTTAGTCCCCTCCTACCGAGAAAGAAAGAGAGAGAGAGAGATAGAGGATGCGAAGAAGAAGCAGCGCCTCTCAACAATTTTTCAACGAGATCAATTGGACTACTTGAAGCCTCTCGTTTCGTTTCCAGGGATTCCCCCTCCCCGTCCCTTCCCTTTCGAACTGCAGGATGAGGGAGAGGAAAATCCGACTTTTATACTTATTTCTGTGATCTCTATCTCTCCCTGTCTCCCTCACTCTTTACTGTTTCTGTACCACGACGACGATTGTGTATACGTGACTCGACTTGTGTATCATACTCGCGATCTCGTTTATATACACGCATAAGATAAGATAAATTGAAATAAAATGAAAGAAAATAAAGAATAAAAAAAAGAAAAAAAACGGATAACGATATAAATACGAAATACGATATTATTTATGTGCATATATATCTTTATATCCTCCTCGAGATTTCAGTTTTTTATTCTCTTTTCGTTTGCTTCTTTTTCGGTACACATTTATTATACATTCGTAATATTAACAGGTCGAGTACTACAAAGTGGGATTTCGAGGATCCTCAAGTACTTATCATCGCGTGGTCCTTCTCTACCTCAGTATAAATAAATTTCTTACAAAGTGTCCACTTTTTTTATCTCCTTCTCTTTTCTCTGTGTTATTCAAGATCATTATGGAATTATTGGGATTTTATTTACTGTAAACTAAAGTACATATATTCATGAAACAGAAACAAACAAACAAACAAACAAAATAAAGAAACAGTAAAAATGATATCATAAACGTCTTCGATGATAAATTCAGACAAACTTCGCGTGCGTGAAATATTTTAATGTAAAAAATTCTTCTCGTCTCGTGTTAGAAACGGAATTTAACGAGTAGGTACACAGAGTGAGTGAGTGACTCAGTGAGGGAACGCGACTGATCCCCCTTAACGAATCAATTTCAATTCATACTGTACCGACTTAATATTTCCAACTAATGTAAGATCGTGAGTCCAGCAGTGGCAGAAAAGAAAAGGCAGCGGATGCAGAGGCAAAAAGTCGTTATGCGGACGTCGACGGACTCAAAGACGGCAAGATGCGATTTTCTAGTTGGTAATTTCAATTTGTCCTGGAATTTTTGAATCTTGTTAACGAAGTAACACTATTTTAAAATTTTTAACTTTTCTTGAAATTTTGTTTTACACAAACTCAGTTATATATAGGATTGTTAAATTTTGAAAATTCCATTTTTTATTCAAAGGAGGCTATTTTTTTCTCAATTTTGTCGATGAAGACGGGTTCATACGATGCTCCAATAATCAAACTGGGAATCAAATTTTGAATCGAGAAAATTTAATCGTAAAGCAGCCTTAATCTAATTGGAATGGGAAAATTTCCGAATCTGATCAATTCCCAAAACATACCAATAAACATTTCAACTCAAACAAACTGAGGTGACTTCCCGAATTCCCTGACAATTCCCGGTTTTCCAGATTTTTCTGAAAACTAGACACCCTGTACAGGTGTTATCGAACATTGAATTCAATATCGTGTTCATTGAGGTGGGAAAGTAAGAAGGAACTTTGAATCGACTGAATTTTCGGCTATTCAACCCTTTTCGGTACATTTTTGCCGATATCTCGCTTCCGGTGGCTCCTCGGTAAAAAATGACGGACGTTAATTTTGAAGCTTATAAAATTCTCTTCAAAATCGGTCATATCGATATTCTGTGTCAAATCGACCGTTTGAGAGATACAGAAGCCCAAAAGTCAGAGCATTCTGGATCGTTGAGTGTCTTAGGAAGTATTTTCCTCGTCAATATCTGACTTCCGGTTACTCCTGGGTGAGAAATTATAACAATTCCAGATTCTCCAGATTTCCCTGACAGCTAGACACCTCAGGCAAGCAGCAAGTAGCAAGTAGAAGGTATTAAATCACGTACACGAGATTAAAATACAAATCTTTCAGCGACATATGTATATGACTGTATATATATGCATCAAATGCAGGCAGTCACTTCACTCTATTCAATATAGAATCAAGTATTGTGTGATTTTAGTTTTGTTTTTTTGTTCACTTTCTAAGAGTGAAGTAAGAAAAAGTCAGTTCACTCGTTTCACGGTGAAATTCGAGTGTCAGTCGGAAAAGAATGAAAAGGTCACTCTAAAGAATTCAAAGACAACCTACACGTGGTGACCACTCGAACAGGGCAGCTACAAATTTTCGTGTAAAAACAAAAAAGGAATTCCAAGTCTTGAAACCATGGAACGCAGTTTTTCCATAACCTTTTTTTTCTCTTTCCATTCTATAGTTGTAGTACCTAAATCTTTTGGCCAATTCTGTTATTATGTATTTGAGTTTGTGAATTTTTCTTTTTTGTCACAAAAATGATTAAATAAATTCAATGAAATATTTTTGATTATTCATAAATAATCAAAAATCGAACAAGAGTTTTATTTTTTTGAAAGTAAGATGAAATTATTGTCACAATTTTTTCCTGCCTAAAATTCTACTAACTAATAGTAAGAAAAAAATTGTAAAAATTAGTAAAAATAAAATTCATTCCTAATTAATTAATACAGTATGATAACTAAATAATGAAGCTTCTGAATTTATTCTGAATTATTCGAGGAAAAAATGTTTTCAATTAATTAAACAGTGATTAAAAAATGATGTTCAAGTACAAAAATCAATTTCTTCAACTTTTACAAAGAAAAACGACTCTTCAGCTCCTGTCAAAGATCGAACAATTTCATCAATCTCACTAATGTTTTATTTGTAAATTCCATTGAGTTCCTCCATCCGCCCCTCGTTAAATACAACATCGCAACGCCGCAATGCGTCGAGTTTAGCCTGAGCAGAAAAGTAACAAACCAAGCCCCAGTCACGTAGAATTTGGGTAAACTAGAGAAGCTCTTATACACAGAGAGCATAGGGTATACAAAATACCCTGAATAGGACCTGAGAGAGGTAAAACGCGGGGGCGTCAGAGGGTAGAAATATCTCCTCATTGTATGCATAGTCCAGAGGTCCGCAAGGTCCGAACCCCCGGGGCACTCGGTCGTAGTATGGCTCCCGGAGTTTTAAGAAAAAAAAAAAAACACGCCCACGGCGCTACGACCTGAGTCGACGACGTTAACAATATTTCTCCTCGACACCGGCTAATCTTTTAATGAGTCGAACCCCTAATTTCATTTCTGACGAACATCCGAAGTGCGTCGAGTCTCAGGGTCTACTACACAGGCTCCCATGGGGATGGATGGGAAAACGAGAGTATAGCCACACAACCGAACCGTCAAGTTACCTAAATGGCTCTAGAGACCGAGAACGAAGCGAAGAGAAGAGAAGAAGAGAAGAGAAGAGAGGCGGTCGGTCGGTTGGTCTCCGAGCACCAGGCAGTTTCGAAAGCCAGACTGGGCTGCTCTAAACAAAGAGCTTTATGGCCATATTTATAGTTGTCGTAAAACACTACACAGATTGCTAACCTCGCTCAACGGACGCTTCGAGACGACGCGACGTTGAATAAGGCGAGGCGACGACGGTGGTAGTCGTGCGGGTTCCTCCTCCACACCGTCCAGCATCCCTCTATCGGTATACGTATGAACGAACGAACGAAATTCTCTCTCTTATTCTTGTTTCTCTCCGCTGCTACTCCCGCTTTGGGGGCTCGCTCACCTCGCTCACCTCGGGGAACCTCGGGCACCTCGGGCACCTCGGGCACCCGTTTTCAGAATGAGAAGAGAGTAGTAGTAGAGGTGTTAGTTAGCCGTGTGTGGGACGCGACGCCTCGGTCCTCGTTTGGTTAAACTCTCTTCTCTCCTCCTTCTTCGCTCCGCTCTTTCTCGTTTCTTCTCTTCTCTTATTTTATTTTCTCTTAGCTTCTCGTTCTCTTTCTCTCGCCCCGCGGCTGTGTTTCGTAATCATAAGTGCCTCGTGTTTATAACTATACAACCAACCAAACACCGGGGGTATAAAGTAATTAGCGAACTCGATCCACGAGTCAATTTTTATTTCGTTTATAATTGACAAACAAATATGAAAACAAAAATATTCATCACTATCGTCACGTTTTCAAGGCTCAATTTTTTTTTCCAAAAGATGTATATATATACACAGTAATGAATGAACTTTGATTTGGCAAGGTTATTTTTCTTCGTACCAGCCGCTGTTGTGCCTGGCGAGCCTGAGGCGTACGCCCCATACAATATTTGCTTCGACGCACGAACTGCGTATAGAAACTGCGGTATATGATGACTTTACGCCGCAACTTTGGACCGCGCACTTCGGACTGCGCATCAAAGTTGCGGTGAAAAGACTTTATACCTCAGCGACGTGAAGAGCCGCTTTACGGATCGAAAGCAGGCGTCTAAAAGTGACTTTTTAATGCTTGTTACCGTAAAAAATTAGTTTCGGGGCACGTTAAATCTACCGTGAAGAAAGAGAAAAGTGAAAAGACAAAAAAAAAAAAAAAGAAACTAAACGATGTAGGTATGCGGTCAATATTGTCCTTGCGATGGGTCACAGTGTGAAATATGTTTGACGAACATCATCTCTCCCGAGTCTGACCCAAACTCTTACAATGTGGTCCCACGCTCTGACTCTTAGAGGAATTTTTCAAATTTTTCGATACACATTTTTTTTCAAGTAAAAGACCGATTCCAAAACCTTCTCGATACTATGGATGATGAATATACAGATAAGAGAGAGCGGTGGTTCACCAATTAGCAGGTGACACACTTCAGTACGTAAAAAAAAAAAAATTAGCCTCCTAGAAGCCGATGATTAGGATCAAAACGGTCAAGAAATAGAAAAAAATCTATGCGGGTGGGTTTTTGGGTTACAGAGAAAAGAATTTCTCGGAATAGTATTTTACCAAGAAATTTGTTTAACCAGTTATAAAAGGAAGGTGCAACACACCACCACCCGGGGGGCAAGGCAAGCCAAGGCAAGGCGAGGCGAGGCGAGGCGAGGCGAGGCAAGCCAAGGCGCAAGGGGCACGGTGTGCGAGGGTGGAGGGCGAGGAGCGGTTCTCTACCTCTGCCTCTACCTCACCGAATATAAGAAGTGCAGCAGGTAGCCTCGTTAGCGGGCAGGTAGGCAGAGCCGGGCAGGCGCAGGCAGGCAGGTAAAGGCAACGCGCAGAGAGAGAAAGAGAGCGAGCGAGGTGTACACAATACTGACTGTAGCGGGACGACCGTGTCTGTATTTATATAACGGGTGAAGGAAAGGAAAACTTAAAAATTAGGAGACAGGCTATCACACTGCGGCGGAAAAAAGAAGAGACTAGATTTCAGGGACCAAAAAAAAAGAAGTGATAAAAGTGAGTTTTTTTACTCCAAAAAGTGACCAAAAGATGAAAAATCAATCATAACTCAGTAACTAAGTAAGTAAACTTGATTCTGAGAAAAAAAAAGACGATACACCATTTAAGCATCTTGACAAGCAGATTGCTAGGGTGTTCGTCTCCTCGCATGTACGCGCCTGTACTAAGAGTGTTGAATTCGGTAAACTGATCACATTGGTCAAAAACTGCGTGTACTTGCACGATACCGAACCGAGATTTGAGAAAAAAAGAGATATTTGGGCAGTGCGAAACTAAATTGAGACCAGAAAATTACCTCAAGTGATCAAATCTTGGAAAAAGTGACTAATAGCGATAAAAGTGACTCGCTACCAGCCCTGCGATTTCCGAGTCTCTAGATGAAGATAACAAGAGAAACACCCGGTATGCCGGGACGGTCCAGCGTCAAGAAATGGGTGGGTAACCCTGGAGAGAAAACGAGAGAGTGAGGGAGACAGAGACAGAGAGATAAAGAAGAGTAGAGAACAGGCTTGGTTGGGTGCCATGTGCAAGCCTCTCGAGTCCCGAGTCTCGCCTCTCGCTCGCCGGACGAGGTATAGTAGGTAGGTATGTGTATTATTCGAATGCGAGAAGCGTACAGAGCAGCAGCGAGTGACTGCATCGTCGCTGTGTTCCAGACTTCGGTTCAGTTCGCTCTGGGACTTCTAGCCGGCGTCCAACACCCGCCTACACGCCGTTCTTTTGTTTTTCTTCGCTAACGACATCGCGATCGCGATAGGCTAGGGGTGTAACGGAGAATTTTATTGTGCGGATGGTTTAGACTCACCGTAGACGGGGCTTAGGTCGGACCTGGCCGAGGTCTTTCCCGTCGAGTAGCTGCCTCCGGGAAGGGATCCTTTTTCCTGTAACACAGATTCTCTTTTGTTTTTCTCTTTCGTTATTTCCGATGGTTCAAACTATTTCGAAGATCGAGGAAGAGACGAACCTCCGACTCTGTCAGATCGATCAGGGAACTCTTCTCCTCGGTGAGGTTCTCGGACGATCTTTTCTCGTCCTCGCCCTCATCCTTGAATACTTTGACCTCGTCTTCGCTACCGAGATCATCGCCACCGCCGCTACTGCTAACGTGCGGCATTATGCCCGGCGCGACAACACACTTATTATCTCTCTCTCTTTCTTTATATTTTTCTTATTCACTCGATGATTGAATTTAAAAAGAAAAAGAAAAAAAAAAAAAAAAAAAATAAAAAAAAAAAAAAAATTAACCAACTACTCCAGTTGGTTTTCTTTTATTTTATTTCTATTATCACTTTCAACAATTCTAAATCGATTTATTCATTTTTATCTTTCCTCGATTTTTTTTTCTTTTTAAGACACAAAACCAACTGAATCACTTTCTTTAATGATCGTCGTCGTATTCATTTCAATAAATCTTTTTTGTCACTATTTTATTTTTTATTTTTTCTTGTCGTTTGTTTTTACAACACTTTTCGTTTAAGTTTCTACGTTACGTTACGATGTTGTTATTATATCCATTATATAAAAATGACAGAAAAAGATTTGAAAAAACTAAATGCAAAAAGGGGGAACAAAAACTGAATAATCACACGCCGTGACGCCACCCACAAGTCCGAACGCGAAACTAAATAAACCGACTAAAACACACACTATTATCCACACCTACATCTGTGTGTGTGTACGCTTGTTACGTGTGTGTTTACGCGAGCGAACCGGGTGTAACGATCACAACGTCTCGTGTTTTTCTCTCTCTTTCTCTCTCTCTGCGTGTGTGCAACTGTATATCACACTGTTTAATACCGTGCCGCCCTTTTTATTTTTGAATAATAATAATAATGATATAGAATGAAAAAGAAACAATAACTTTTCTACAATATTTACTTTATTTATCTTATTTATTTATTTATTAGTTTTGTTTACACGCAAGCAATAAGCGCGCAGCGCGTTACTGGCCCGCGTGGGCAACGCGTCGACGATCCGTGATCATGATCCGTCTGAAGCAGTGGCTGAATTAGAACGGCATTAAACACGCGGACGGCCATCATACGGAAATGTAACCGCGACACTGAACGCACGGCACGTTCCCCACAAGAGTCGTATTGTGACGGTTGCTCGGTGCTCACTGACGAGGCTCCTGCCGAGGTTCTGTTAACCGCGGTTACAAACCTGACGGCGGGGCGGGCGGCGGGCGAGTCTTCGACCAATAGCCGAACGCCTTTCGCGCTTCGTATTCCCTCCTAGGCCTAACCAGTGATGGCAGTCGGCGGGACGACGGGGGACGGAGACTAGCGGAAATACACGAAGGCGCGAGGCGCGAGGAGGGGGGGTACGGAGTCGACGCTGCTCGTCGAGCGACGATGAGAGAAAGAGAGGGAGACGCTGTGATGTGGGTGAGGAGCCCTGCTCTCGCTTCGCACAGCTAGATACGTAAAAATCTCCCGGTTTATCCTATGCAACGATACGCAACGAGACGACGCCTCGTTTGGGGATATCACCAAAATCAAAGTGTTGCATCTGTAAAATCTACATCATCTCGTGATCCGAGAGTTTTTAAGGGAATTTCGAAGAATCGAGATTTTTTCTTAGTTGTTATACTTTGATTCTGAGATGTGGGGGATGAATTGTGTCCTTTTTTGTCACGGGTTATCGAATCACTCGGGACTTTTTCGACACTTGAACACACTTTGATCACTTTCGCGGGATTTTGGAGATCGATTATTGTCGTATAGCGGGAACTTGGAAAAATGCTTGCAGTTTACTGAATGAAAATCGAAAAATACAAATTTTAAGTATGTAGTAGGTGATTTGGGATTCTCTTTTCTTTTCGCACGCAGACTTTGTTTTTCCGATTATGTATATTGATAACGACAATTTCAGGGAACAAGATAATAATTGCACATTTTTTTTT
>JAFFZH010012479.1:9630-27969 GCA_018420115.1 Euura saliciscinereae
AATTCAGTTTCGATTCAACTTCAAGTCAACTCAATTTCGATTCAACTTCAATTTAACTCAATTTCGATTCAAACTTCACTTCAATTTCGATTCAACTTGATTTAAGCTAGTCAATTCAATTTAATTCTATAAATTCAGATAATTTTAACTAATTCAGGTGAATTGCAAATTAATACATGGATTATTGGCACGTCAATTCAACGAGTCATTTCCCGCTCTATTTTAAGCGCTTTTGATTCATTCCGAAGCGAATTGAGTTATCCGACTTCATTCAGTGATTGGATTATAGATTTTCAATCAATTGAAGTAATCTTGTTCGTATTCAAGCCATCATATGCTTTTCGGATCAATTTGGAAACCGTTTCAGTAACATTTTAGCATTTCAAAATCAGTTTGTGCGATTCCAAGTGATTTTCGAGAACCTTTCAAACGATGAATAACGAAAAACCAAAATAAAAAAAGGTGACATAAAAATAGACAAAGAAAAGTTTCATAACTTTGAATAGTATTCAATCGATATCAGCGTGACAGAATTTGACTTTATAAAATTTGATAATGAATAATGAAGAAAGTAAATTGACAAAGCGCTCAAATCACGTCTTCACGTACCGAATCGTGTGTAATCAACAATTTCCAACTCTGTATGTGAATACAAAAAGTTGAAATTACGCTCTTCATATTAAACCAGTGTACCTACGTACACGACCATATACAGTGAAAAAGTTTCTCCCATCTCGATTATTTATTATGCAATAATCTGCCGTGTTGCTCCGATGATAAGGTAACCCGCCAAAAGTTTTCTCAATGATACCAAAATATCCCTTGTCCATATAACCGCTTGTACACTCAGTAATTAATGGGTAAACGAGGGAAACTCCGCGAGAAGAGGAGGAGAGGATGAGGAGGCTGTGTAGTATAACTTTTTTCACATTATCAATGTTATCACATAATTTTAGGTCTATATATTTCATGTTCAATCTAATTCTACAAGTGATTTGATTTGAAACGATTTTCTAGTAGTAATTTTAAGTAATCGAAGCAGGTTCAGGTCATTTTATAGTAATTTTGAGAGATTTTGGATGATTTTCAGTGGTTTGATTTGAACCAAAACGATTATCAGCGATGTTTTAGCAATATTTAGTAATCAATCTTCAGCCATCCGAAGTAATTCAAGGCGATCACGTAGTAATTCCGAGCAAATTTGAATACTGATACTTTGGGAACTTGAAGTAATTTTTTTTTCTCCAATTAAGATGCAATTCCAACTCACCATATAGTGATTTTAAGTGATCTGGAGTAATTCTAGTAATTTGACAAAATTCACAGTAATCACAAGTTATCACAACCTGTTTCTGATAATTTAAAGTAACCTGAACAGTTTTTACTGATTCGATAGCAATTTTCATAACATCTGACCTTATTTCTGTTTTTTTTTTTTTTTTTTTAAAATTTTTTTTATTTTTTTTATTTTTTCGTTATTATTTTTTATATCTTTTGACTTTTTTTTTTTTTTTTTTTTTTTTGTGCAGAAATCTTTCTGCGATTTTTAAAGCAATCGATCAAGTTTTTACAATATTTTCTCTTTTTTTTTCAACTACTTTACACCTTATCAGAAAATTAATAATCAAACGTCGTGTTATGTCATCATCAAAGTTCAGCCGACCCCGCGGGGTTCTACGTTTGAAAATTTAACTCATGCTGTTAGTGACAGGATTAATCTCTCGGGACACATGTCCCTCTCTCTCTCTCTCTATCTCTCTCTGGATATTGTACTACCTAGCAAAATATTAAGCTCTACGAGATTCCCCCCCTACCTTTTCGCATTTAGCCCACTGGAGGTAAGGGGTAGGTGGGGTAGGTATAGTATATATATACCTACCTACTTGTCACACGGGAATAAATTGGTAGGTGCTAAACAGCTTTCGCCACCCTACCTTGTGAAACAGGGACTATACCATAATAACTGGAGAGTTCATGAGACGATTTTGGTTTTTTTTTTTTTGATACCACTGCCTGCTGAAATTCTTCTGTCTTTTTTTCAACCGAAGGAGCCGAAGATAGTTCTTAGTTGCTTGATATTATTCCGAATTACTTGCAATTGGTATGTCAATTAGTTTGAAATTAGTATGGATTTGTTTAAATGTGTGAAATTAGTTTGAAATTACTATTCATTCGGTTGAAATTATTACAGAGTCATTCAAAGATCTGTTATGTTATTAGAATTGCTACCAAATTCACTTCAGATCACTTTGCAATACTTAAAATTACTCAGAATACTTCAAATTCTGTCAAATTACTTAGAATGGCTGTTTAACTACTTAAAATTATTTGAAGTTACTTGAAACTGCTATCGCCTTACTGTAAATGAATAAATAAATGAAAAATTACTCGAAGTCGTATTACATCGATAAAAATCGCTACCTATAAATCCGTTGGAATTACTTTTCATCGTTGCCAAATTACTTGAAGTTACTGGTGAAATTCGAGTCATAAATTACTTATGAAGTTACTGGAATTTTTTTTTTTCGAATTACTCGGAATTTTCATCAAATAAATTTGAATTACTTAAAAATGTACCTGATATTCTCATATAAATTTTTTTTTCCTCCTCTTTTTTTATGTCCCTCTTTTTTCTACGGTAGGTACTCAAAGTCAGCTGAGGCTGTGAGTAACACGTCGAACGCATCGATGAGGAGTTGGCAAATGTTAGTTCGGCTAACCAGGTTTACCAAACGAAAATAGTATTGGTTAGTAGACCAGGACGAAAGTGGTTCGGGGTGGATCGTTTTGTTGGTCAATTTATCCAAAAACTTGAACCACCAAACACACAGTTCGTATGGAAACCGTAGGTATACGGCTACACCCCACCTTTCCTCGTTCAATTCAGTTTTTATCTATTTTTTTCGAAGTTAGGGATGACAAAAAAAGGCAGTTTGAAATTTTTAGTAGTAGCAGACGTGACGTGTACGGATTGAAAATCGATGCAGATGCAGAGGGTGCAATGCGGCGTGGGTGGCTGCTCAGTCCTGACCTTCTTATCTGAATCTTTATCAGCGTCCATCTTTCCCGGTGTTTGTATATATCTTGTAGTCTAGGAATTCCTGGGTAAAATATAGCCACAGCTTTCAAGTTTCTCTACTCTACTCTCTCTCTCTCTCATCTCACAGTTTAATCAGTGGTTTTAGCCAGGAATCTCATTACCCGAAAGTAAGAGACTGCCAACGGTGAGACAGTGAGACTATAACCCATGTTACTAGCGGATTTAAGGTGTACAGTATCACTCTATGCCTTGTATGTTGCTGGTACTGTACGTGAGGATGAAATTATGTTGTGTATATGGTGTCGTTTGAAACGATTTAAAGATACCTTGGAGATGATTCTGCGCGATGCGGATGATCAGCATTGGAGAATCACATGAGACGACATAATTATATGTGTTTGTATATATGGAAGCCATCGGAGAAAATAGATGAGTAGTGTAAATGACGACGTATTCAAAATCTGGGAAAACATGTGAGACAGAAAAAAAAACGGACAGAGTACGATAAAGTCATGAGAAAACATATTATGAGACGAGGCAACATAGAAAAACGTGTTGGGACACAAAACAACACGAGAAAACGCATTATGACACAAGACAACACGAGAAAACGCATTGTGACACCAGACAACAATATAATGATACAAGACAACGTTTTATGACACCAGACAACATGAGAAAACACATTATGAAACAAGACAACATTTTTATGACAGAGGACAACTTGACAAAACATATTACCACTTTAGAAGACATGAGAAAACACAATATGACATAATACTACAGAAAAGAAACATGTCATGACACAAGACAACATTTTGATGACACAAGATTACGTGAGAAAACACATTATGACATCAGAGAACATTTTTATGACACAAGACAACGTGACTAAACACATTATGGCATCAGACAACTTGAGAAAACATGTTACGACTTGAGACAACATGAGAAAACACATCATGACATAAGACAACATAAAAGAAACATGTTATGACACAAGACAACATTTTTATGATACAAGACCACGTGAGAAAACACATTATGACATCAGAAAACATTTTTCTGACACAAGACAACGTGACAAAACACATTATGGCATCGGACAACATTTTTATGACACAAGACAACTTGAAGAAACATATTATGACTTAAGACAACATGAGAAAACACATTATGACATAAGACAACATAGAAGAAACATTTTTATGACACAAGACAACTTGAGAAAACATGTTACGACTTGAGACAACATGAGAAGACACATCATGACATAAGATAACATAAAAGAAACATGTTATGACACAAGACAACATAAGAGAAACATATTATGACACAAGACACAACAACAACAAAATATCTTATGACTCAAGACAACAAAATAAAACAGAATATGATGGAATAATGTGACATAAGCAGAGGCAGGATTTAGGGCTCTTTCCGCCCTAGGCTGGAAAATTCCTGCAACCCCAAAAAATGAAATTTTCTAAACCCATAATTACGTTTTTTGACAATGTTTTATAAAAATGGATGTATGCTCGGAGCTGTTGAAAAAAAGAAAAAAAAATTGCATAAGACAGTATATAAAAAGAAGAAAACAAGAAATCGTATATTCCAGAAATTAAATACCGTTCGATAGTATCTAGTCTACAACGTCTGATTAAGAAGTTGATATTCTGTAGAAAAATATGAAGGGAAAAAAAAAATAAAATGATTGGATTCTGAGACGTAGAGTAATTTCTAGTTTTTTTTTTCTTATCATTCTTATTTTATCTCGAACCAAGGAAAATGGTATCAAATAATTTGCATACCTTCCCTATACTTTTATCGATATAGCATACCTATACTTGGCTCATAATGTACTCTATAACCTGCAGGGAGTTGCTCTGCGGATGCCGATTTTCTTTGAAACCTTTAAAACCGCTCATTTCAAACATGTTATCTTGATTCATATTCTGATTGTCGATAATTCACACAACTTCATTTTCTCCGCAAACTATACGTATACGGGTATAGCTGTAAATCTCTACTCACTTCACAGTGATTTTTCGTAGTTTGGGTAAAAAATTGTAGTTTATTTGCACATTGACATCCATTTTTTTTTCAAATTTCATGTAAATTCTGTCTCAATATTTTGAGAATCCTAGATTTCCTATCATTCTGTATAAATTTGTAGACATTCACATGAAATTATGTTCACTTGGTGTACAAACCTGATGCAAGTTGTTGTTTGAATTTGTCTCGTTGACGTTGCCGGGTCGCTTATCGCCAGATGCATAAGCGATTCGGTTTTAGAGCCCCGAGGGTCAACGATTTGGTTAATTAAACCCAGGTAGGTACGATCCAGTCGCCGAACTACAGTTCGAAGACAATCAAATCGAGTGAGAGCCCGGATGTACGGTGAATTGGAGGCATTCGAGGCATTTCAGACATCAGAGTCGTTACCACGCGGAACGTTCCTCGGGTACGATATTAGATGCACCTGAATCCAATTGCGCCCGTCCACACCGACCGGGATCAGGACCCTCGAGTCCTTCCCACTCCAGCACTAGCTGGTGCAACTTGGGCCGTTTGATTTTACGATCCAAGTTTCAACTGCGTCCATAAATGACGGACGCCTGATACGGGAGGACAGGAGGAATATCACGGTTACGAAGTTGGTCAGAATCTAGTTTATTTGAACAACACTCAAATACAGAATTGAAGACTTGAAAAACGAAGATAGTATGTACATCGCGTCAGGATGATTAGGATAGATCCTGAGTAGTTGAAGTTGTGAAAGCTTCATCACATTCGAAGAGTCGGTCGAGCTCATGAGCTGCCCCAATCGGCTTTGATCATAGACGAAGCACGTTCTGCGATCATCACGGTCACTGATCCAGGGGTGCCAGAAATAGTCTGTGGAGAGAAAAGGAGCGGTTAGGAACTTAGTGAAGTGGCCCAACATTGATTGAAATGACATGCAAGGCTCGTGAAATGGCCTGAGAATCTTGGATGTTCTATGAAACGTTACGAAAATCCTGCGAAATGTGGTTGGACAGTCGTTTAACGAACTACTTACCGTCCTTATAACGGAAGCATCGATGACGCGCAGCGCCTGAAGACCATGCACCTTGAGGTCCATGTTGACAACGGCTAGCTTGTCGCTGGATGGTCCCATCTTGTTCGAGCCGACCTGGCGATTCTCTGCGTACGGGTTCTGCTTAACGGCACAAGCCCAGTACTCGTCGGTCCTGAACGTGTACTGCGAGCAGGCCGGCTGTGGCGTGTCGATCGCGGTGAAATTCTTGGCTTGAAGGGCCTCCGTGGCGACCAATTTCTCGATCACGTTTATGGCAGCGACCAGTCCTGCCACATCATCAGGGTTGCTCAGCTGGTTGCCCCAGATTACCGGAAGGTCCAGTGGATTCTTTGACCTCAGGGTGATCCGTCCTGGATAAGATGAACAGATGAGGTCTGATTCTGGTACATTCTCGAATGTGGTATGTTGTCTGCTTACCTTTGCTCTTGGTGTGTGTGAACGTGGCGAACATCGGAATACGGCGTTTTCCTGTGCTGCGGAGAGCGTTAACTTCACCGGGCCCGCATGTCGCGAGATATCCAACCGGACAGATGAGCATATCCGGATAGTTCGCAGTCGTGGCGTTCGAGGGAAGAAGAGCAATCACGTTGGAAAGACCAATCGTCGACAAGACTCCGGTTTGGAAGCCGAGGTACTCGGCGAGCGACGCCCAGTTCATGTCGTAGGTATCGGGTTCGTTGATGGTATAGTTCAGAATGTAGCTGATATGGTTACCGACGTTCTCACCGACCCCTGGCAAGTCCTTGACAACATCGATGCCCAACTTCTTCAGATCGGCTTTGGGCCCGACACCGGAGTTCAACAGGACATGTGGAGACCCCACCACCCCAGCCGACACGATCACTTCCTTATTCGCGTTCACCCTCTTCAAGGTACCGTTCTAGAGCAGAGGTTTCAGATTGTACAGAATATTTTCGTCGAGTCGATACTCCCACGCTCGTAATACCCTCGACGCTGCTCATTCTTACCTTGTAGTATTCGACGGCGACTGCCTTGAGGCCATCGAAGATGATCCTGGTGACTTGTGAGTTGAGAGATATCGCAAGATTGGTACGATCCCTAACCGGCCACAGGTACGCCCTGGAGCTGCTGTGCCTGACTCCTTTTTTGGCCATGTATTGAGCTCTGGAGAACCCTGCGGGTTTAATTCCGTTGAAGTCCTCGGTGACACCGAAACCCGACTCATTGGCGGCCTCGAGAATGGCGTCGTCCAGTGGTGGGTACCACGCGAATCTCTCGACCGGCTGGGGCCCGCCGGTTCCGTGGTACGTAGTCCCGACCCTTTTGATTTCCAGGTTGTTCTCCGCCTTCTTGAACCAGGGCAGAACGTCGGCGTAACCCCATCCGATGGCTCCAGCGGCGGCCCAGTTGTTGTAGTCCGTCGGGTTTCCTCTCGCGTAGAGCATACCGTTGTGGGCCGTGCTGCCTCCTAGATTTTTACCCGCAGGCCACCAGCACGAACCTCCATTCGCCAGACAGGCGTGGCTCTCGTTCGTAGTTCTGTAGTTCCAGGCGACTTCCGTGCCTTCGGTTATTCCGGTGTTAGAATGTTGATGTTAGTGCCTCATTTGCTCAGCTTCATGGTTCAAACACTTACCCAAAAGACTTGCCGACATAGTCGGGATCTGAGCTGCTGCTGGCTCGTCGTGACCGGCTTCGAGGCAAAGCACATTCCATTTCGGATTCTCGGTCAGTCTCGAAGCCAACACGGCTCCCGCTCCGCCACCTGTTCAATCCAAACATGTTGCGTGTCTAATGGCATAAGGACGTAAGCGCCATTATACGACTTTTTGCTGTTCGTAACGGCAAAAGGTCATATATTTTTTTTTGTATTTGGGATAAAAACCCGAGGACTCGTTCATAAACGTTTTTTGTATTTGGGATAAAAACCCGAGGACTCGTTCATAAACGTCAAAATTTATTATTGGGTCAATTAAAAGCAGAAGGTCGTAACCACCAATTTTTTTTTTTCAATTGGCGCTTACGTCCTTCTTCTTTTACCGTGGTTTTTTTTTCTATGAATTTTGAAAACGTTGTCGATTTCGATTTATCGTTGCGTTTCACGGGTTTTTACAACTATTTGGAAAAATCATGGAAAATAAAAAAAAAAGTAAATGGAGCTTACGACCTTCTGCTTTTATCTTAATATTTTTTCTCATAAATTTTCGAAACTGTCGTTTTTCCAATTTATCTTTGCGTTTTACCAGTTTTGACAGCTATTTGGAAAAATCATTAAAAATCATGAAATAAAATTATGCGGCCGTTTGCCACCAAAATCGCGTTTTTGGCGCTCACGACCTCATGCCATTAGACATGCGATCTTCTCTCAGGATGGCGTGAAAAAGAATTGCTTTCCGCACTAGGGCTTTTTTCGGAATGGGTCGCTGGTGTAACTCGTCTAAGAAATACTCACAGCCAATTATAACGAAATCGTACGAGTTCGCCGGAGTCTCAACCGGTCTGACGCGGCTCTTCGCGCCAGAAATCGATTCCTTGGACAGTATGAACTTGTCGACCATCGACATGAAGAAGACGAAGCTCGTTACGTTGCAGACGTCGCTGAGGCTCGGCCCCAGGTACGGTGCCGGATGGATGAACATCTCTGATTCAATTTCCATTGCAGGGTTGGTCCACGTTCGGTAGAAGTCGAAGGTTGACTGACTCGTGGGTGTCGGTCGTCGGTATTTATACCATGTTCCTTGGAATCCTCCCGCTGAACGGAGCTCGTCAATGGCAGCTTTCCTTCATCCCCGCTTCCACCGGTGGTTCATCATACTTGCAAATTATGAAAAAAATGTTTGTGCACACATTTTATATTTGAACTACTTGTCACTTCATGTCACCGATATTATTATAGAAATTTGCGGATAATTAAGACTTCAGGTGGTCGAAAAATTCGGCTTTGTGTCACCTGAGTCAAGATCCTATTATTAAGTAGTGCACACATTTTATGTTTGAACTACTTGTCACTTCATGTCACCGATATTATTATGGAAATTTGCGGATAAGTAAGACTCTTCAGGTGGTCGAAAAACTCGGGGTTGTGTCACCTGAGTCAATATCCTATTATTAGGCAGTGGATCTATCGTTTCATGTTTTTCCAAAAATAATGAACGTCGGTTTATTTCCTGGTAGGGGAGACCGAGGCAAAACGATCATGTTAGGTTCCGAGCTGATTGGCGATTCTCGGAAACTCATTGTTGCCCGAATAATATGCGTGGTAGTTGTAGAAAACAGTGCATGTCAACAGAAGGACGCAAACTTAAGTATTACGTGTTGTGCTTATGAAAAACTACTTCAGAGACTTCACGTTCTAAGGCGACTGCCATGTGTCGATCTCTGTGAACATTGTACCTAATTAATAAACGAAATGTCGACATTACCTAAAGATTACAATACACCTATAGCTTCCATACAGTGTGCAAACTTTTTTCCTTCGGTACTTTTTTGCGGCGAAAAATTACATTTAGTTTCGGTTATGCACTTGGGGCAAAATGATCATTTATGGCCTGGGGCAAAATGATCACCATTATCATGCACTATCATGCACTATCATGGTGATCATTTTGCGTTAGAAAACAATTTCTGTAAAACTAATTAAGAACCGACTGTAAGAATACATAACTGTGCAAAAAAAAAAAACATAATATTAATAATTCGCTTGAAGAAACAGTGTAGTACTAAATATCAAACTTTTAAACCCAGATGTACATAGTTTTCTATATTGAAATTAAGGGATCATTTTGCCCCGCACTATGGGGCAAAATGATCCTTTGTCACTGGTGCAATTTTCCGAAATTTGTCGCAATCGTAGCAAGTCATAAAATCTGAAAAAATTCAACAATGTAGCCGAAGGATGGTACAATCCATGGCCTCTATCTTCGAATTTTTTAAGTAAGTAGTTTAGACTATATAGTCATTTTTCCCTTAGGGGGATCATTTTGCCCCGGTCTCCCCTACAGTAGAATGACTATACAGAAACGATGAGTGTGAATATCAAAGTTACATTTTGATCAATCCAGACGATAATTATTTGACGTACAAATACACAGTATCAGCTAGGGCTGTACGGTTTAACCGGCTTAACCGGCCAAAATTTTATCGATATAGCATACCTATAGGTACTTGGCTCATGATGTACTCTATAACCAGCAGGGAGCTGCTCTGCGGATGCCGATTTCCTTTGAATATATTTATTCAAAGTATAATATATATAATATTATAATATTTCTCAGAGAATCGTAGCTTTAGTAGTTTTTTTTACCTTTTATAAATAGTCGTACTTTATTTTTCAGTTAATTGTAGTTTTAGAAGAAAATCATAGTTTTTTGTTTGTGAGAAAAAAACGTAGTTCCGTTGAAAAATTGTAGCTTCCCTAGATTTTTCTGTTTAGCTTTTTTTTGTTCGGCAAATCGTAGTTTTCACGGTGTTTTTTCGTAGTTTGGGTAGAAAATTGTAGTTTTTTTTGCACATTGTCATCCACTTTTTTTTTTCAAATTTCATGTAAATTCTGTCTCAATATTTTCAGAATCCTAAATTTTTTATTATTCTGTATAAATTTGTTGGTCGTAAAGTTGTAAGTTACTTGTGTAAATTGGTCAGAATCTCGTTTATTTGAACAACACTCAAATACAGAATTGAAGACTTGAAAAACGAAGATACTATGTACATCGCGTCAGGATGATTAGGATAGATCCTGAGTAGTTGAAGTTGTGAAAGCTTCATCACATTCGAAGAGTCGGTCGAGCTCATGAGCTGCCCCAATCAGCTTTGATCATCGACGAAGCACGTTCTGCGATCATCACGGTCACTGATCCAGGGGTGCCAGAAATAGTCTGTGGAGTGAAAAGGAGCGGTTAGGAACTTGGTGAAGTGGCCCAACATTGATTGAAATGACATGCAAGGCTCGTGAAATGGTCTGAAAATCTTGGACGTTCTATGAAACGTTACGAAAAGCCTGTGAAATGTGGTGGGACAGTCGTTTAACGAAATACTCACCGTCCTTATAACGGATGCATCGATGACGCGCAGCGCCTGAAGACCATGCACCTTGAGGTCCATGTTGACAACGGCTAGCTTGTCGCTGGATGGTCCCATCTTGTTCGAGCCGACCTGGCGATTCTCTGCGTACGGGTTCTGCTTAACGGCACAAGCCCAGTACTCGTCGGTCCTGAACGTGTACTGCGAGCAGGCCGGCTGTGGCGTGTCGATCGCGGTGAAATTCTTGGCTTGAAGGGCCTCCGTGGCGACCAATTTCTCGATCACGTTTATAGCAGCGACCAGTCCTGCCACATCGTCAGGGTTGCTCAGCTGGTTGCCCCAGATTACCGGAAGGTCCAGTGGATTCTTTGACTTCAGGGTGATCCGTCCTGGATAAGATGAACAGATGAGGTCTGATTCTGGTACATTCTCGAATGTGGTATGGTGTCTGCTTACCTTTGCTCTTGGTGTGTGTGAACGTGGCGAACATCCGAATAATGCGTTTTCCCTTGCTGCGGAGAGCGTTAACTTCACCAGGCCCACATGTCGCGAGATATCCAACCGGACAGATGAGCATATCCGGATAGTTCGCAGTCGTGGCGTTCGAGGCAAGAAGAGCAATCACGTTGGAAAGACCAATCGTCGACAAGACTCCGGTTTGGAAGCCGAGGTACTCGGCGACCGACGCCCAGTTCATGTCGTAGGTATCGGGTTCGTTGATGGTATAGTTCAGAATGTAGCTGATATGGTTACCGACGTTCTCACCGACCCCTGGCAAGTTCTTGACAACATTGATGCCCAACTTCTTCAGATCGGCTCTGGGCCCGACGCCGGAGTTCAACAGGACATGTGGAGATCCCATCACCCCAGCGGACACGATCACTTCCTTATTCGCGTTCACCGTCTTCAAGGCACCGTTCTAGAGCAGAGGTTTCAGATTGTACAGAATATTTTCGTCGAGTCGATACTCCCACGCTCGTAATACCCTCGACGCCTGGATTCTTACCTTGTAGTATTCGACGCCGACTGCCTTGAGGCCGTCGAAGATGATCCTGGTGACTTGTGAGTTGAGAGATATCGCAAGATTGGTACGATGCCTAACCGGCCACAGGTACGCCCTGGAGCTGCTGTGCCTGACTCCTTTTTTGGCCATGTATTGAGCTCTGGAGAACCCTGCGGGTTTAACTCCGTTGAAGTCCTCGGTGACACCGAAACCCGACTGATGAGCGGCCTCGAGAATGGCGTCGTCCAACGGTGGGTACCACGCGAATCTCTCGACCGGCTGGGGCCCGCCGGTTCCGTGGTACGTAGTCCCGACCCTTTTGATTTCCAGGTTGTTCTCCGCCTTCTTGAACCAGGGCAGAACGTCGGCGTAACCCCATCCGATGGCTCCAGCGGCGGCCCAGTTGTTGTAGTCCGTCGGGTTTCCTCTTGCGTAGAGCATACCGTTGTGGGCCGTGCTGCCTCCTAGATTTTTACCCGCAGGCCACCAGCACGAACCTCCATTCGCCAGACAGGCGTGGCTCTCGTTCGTAGTTCTGTAGTTCCAGCCGACCTCCGAATCTTCGAAAATTTCGGTTAGAATGTTGATGTTATTGACTTACTCGCTCAGCTTCATGGTTCATACACTTACTCAAAAGACTTGCCGACATAGTCGGGATCTGAGCTGCTGCTGGCTCGTCGTGACCGGCTTCGAGGCAAAGCACATTCCATTTCGGATTCTCGGTCAGTCTCGAAGCCAACACGGCTCCCGCTCCGCCACCTGTTCAATTCAAACATGTCGCGTGTCTAATGGCATAAGGACGTAACCGCCATTATACGACTTTTTGCTGTTCGTAACGGCAAAAGGTCATATTTTTTTTGTATTTCGGGTCAAAGCCCGAAGATTCGTTCATAAAGTCGAAATTTAATATAGGGTCAATTAAAAGCCGAAGGTCGTAACCACAATTTTTTTTTTTAATTGGCGCTTACGTCCTTCTGCTTTTACCTTGGTTTTTTTTTTCTATGAATTTTCGAAACTTTTTCGATTTCGATTTTTCTTTCGTTTCACGAGTTTTTATAACTAGGGGAAGGTGTGGCGGAATGGCCAGGTGGGGCTAAACAACCAACCAAAAAAAAAAAATGACTTACTCGCATTTTCGCATCAAGGGGGACCGTACGAAACGGTATGCAATGTGACTCCGCTGATAGTCATCAAAAATTTTCAGGGTGGGGCTAAACGGCCAACTCAAAGAAAAGTGACGCAACGGCATTTTCACGTCGAGGTGAGTGAGATAACACTATATGCAACGTGGGTTTACTGAAAACGATGCCAAACCGAAAGGGTGGGGCAAAATCGCCCACCCCCTTTTGATAAAATAACTATTCCTGGACGTCATATCTTCACCACTTGAAGAATAGATAAGAGAGTGTACGCTATAGATATCAACTTTCGTTTTATATAACATAATACTCCTGTTTGAACGAACAATATTGAATTTCATTGTGTCTACACCGCCGAGAGAGAACTGGTTCAACATTTGACTAGCACACTACATTTTTGAGTTGAATAAATTTACATTAATTTGGCTAAGAATTTTTTCATTCAATTTCTATCTTTAGACTTTTATTTAATTTAATAATAATCTCATTCATTCAATTCAAATGATTTTTATCAATCGAACTCGATTCTCTTTTTCTTTCATCCACAGTATAGTTTATGTTAATATTCCGAAGTTTTGATTGATTTTTCATATGTTAGGAATTTTTGTTGTTGTTTATTTACCCAGTTGGTTTTCATAATTTATTTGACTTTCAGTAATCCGATTAATCCACGTTAACTCCAGTGAAAGAAAAAGAATTTACAAAATTAGTTACTCGTCAATTAAACGGAAATGCCAGTAAGCAATTTTTCTATTTCGACGGCGGAAGATTTTGCCTCACCCTTCGTTTAGCCCCACCTTCCCCTACTTGCAAAAATCATGACAGAAAAAAAGAAATGGCGCTTACGACCTTCTGCTTCTAACTATATACCAATATTTTTTATCAAATTTTTCTAAATGGTCTTTCTTTCAATTTATCTTTGCATTTTACGAGTTTTTACAGCTATTTGAAAAAATCATGGAAATGAAAAAAATAATAATAATAATGGCGCTTACGACCTTCTGCTTTCAGCTACGAATTTTTTTTATTAAAGTTTTCGGAACGTTCACGATTTCGATTTTTCTTTGCGTTTCACGGGTTTTTACAACTATTTGGAAAAATCATGGAAAATAAAAAAAAAAGTAAATGGAGCTTACGACCTGCTGCTTTTATCTTGATATTTTTTCTCAGAAATTTTCGAAACTGTCGTTTTTCCAATTTATCTTTGCGTTTTACGAGTTTTGACAGCTATTTGGAAAAATCATTAAAAATCATGGAAAAAAAATTATACGACCTTTTGCCATCAAAATCGCGTTTTTGGCGCTTACGACCTTATGCCATTAGACATGCGATGTTCTTTGAGGATGGCGTAAAAAAAGAATCACTTTTCGCACTAGGGCTTTCTTCGGAATGGGTCGCTGGTGTAACTCGTCTAAGAAATACTCACAGCCAATTATAACGAAATCGTACGAGTTCGCCGGAGTCTCAACCGGTTTGACGCGGCTCTTCGCGCCAGAAATCGATTCCTTGGACAGTATGAGCATGTCGACCATCGACATGAAGAAGACGAAGCTCGTTACGTTGCAGACGCTGCTGAGGCTCGGCCCCAGGTACGGTGCCGGATGGATGAACATCTCTGAATCAATTTCCATTGCAGGGTTGGTCCACGTTCGGTAGGAGTCGAAGGTTGACTGACTCGTGGGTGTCGGTCGTCGGTATTTATATCATGTTCCTTGGAATCCTTCCGCTGAACGGAGCTAGGTAATTTCAGCGTTCCTCCATCCCCGCTTCCACCAGTGGTTCATCATATATTTGCAAACTGTGATAAAAATGTTTGTGCACACATTTTATATTTAAACTTCTTGTCGCTTCACCGATATTATAATGGAAATTTGTAGATAATTAGGACTCTTCAGGTGGTCGAAAAATTCGGCGTTGTTTCACCTGAGTCAAGATCCTGTTATCAAGCAGTGGATCTATCGTTTCATGACTGTCCGGAGATAATGAACGTCGGTCTATTTTCTGGTACATTAGAATGACTACAGAAACGATGAGTGTGAATATCAAAGTTACATTTTTAACCGACTTAAAAAAAGCAGGAGGTTCTCAATTCGGTTGTATTTTTTTTTTGTATGTTTGTTACCTCAGAACTCCGTTATTTATAAACCGGTTTGGAAAATTCTTTTTTTATTCGAAAGGGTATACTTTCAGATTGGTCATATATAAATTTCATCAAAATCGGTTGAGTAGTTTGGTTTTGAAGTCGGTCTTTTGTCACTCGTGACGCTTGTGTAATATTGTACTGTCTCTTCTTTAAATCACTCGATCGATCACCCAAATACCAATTTTCAAAACAGATATTAATTTGTTGGCAAAATGAATCGTTTTTTTTTAGCAAGATCCTCAAAACTGCTTGAAAAAATGTCACACGCAATAATTTAGACTTGACATTTCTGACTTGATTCAGAATTTTTGATACGATGGGCCCCACTTCTCGAAGCACTTTCGGAACTTTTTTTGGTCAATCCAGACGAGAATTATTTGACGTACAAATACACAGTATCAGCAATTCTTCATCGGTGTCTTTTTATCAAAATCAGGGTAACATTTCCAATCAACTGACGTTGAGACGAGACGTTGAGGCATGGTGATAATAACATCACGTCATGGATCGTCTTGGGAACAGGAGATTGAATTTTCTAGTTTGCAGTTTTCTACCAATTTCAAATAGGTTTTTTGGATCAGAGACAAGATAAGACAGTTATTATCAATTTCGGTTCGATTTAGTCAACTTTTGGAATCAATTTTTTCACTTGGAGCCGTTTTGGAAACCAAATATCATTTTTACGTTTAGTTTTAGACTTCATTTCGACGTTGACAATGATTCCTGTGCTTCTAATTTTCGAACGATCAGTCAGGACGCCAAGTTCTTCCCGATGATGGGAGTGGAACGTGCCTCAACTGGTCAGGTTGTAGGTCCTCATGCTACATAGTTTCCCCAGTTGATTGGGGAGTCCAGTTTGTTGTTGGAAGATAGACTGACTCTTCGTAGAACGACAAATATAGCTCTCGTTGATCTCGAACCCGGAAGAATGAAATGGATTGTGACTCGTTCAAGCAGGTCACATACCTGATAAGAGTCATGATCACGTATTATATAAGACGCGAATGTGAAAAATCGAACGTCTGGATGGTCGAAATTACCTGATATTTGAACCAATATTGACAGCCGCCATCATTATTTGTCATTATCATCATTATCAATGTTATCATTGTTTCGACATTTCTTTCACTATTTTCAGTATTCCGTCATTTCTTGTACCGTTATTGATACGTCCTTCACTTTTGCTACTGTCATCTACATTTCTACCACCATCCCTGTCGAAAATGGAGTGTGAAACGGAACGTGCACGAAGTGTGCCTGACTTTTGGAGGAGGAATCGGTCACACATCTAGGTACAGTTTCCTGGACTAGCCTCAAGAACCATAGTGGGCGACCATAATGAGGCGACATACTGTGACAGAATGTTTCATGGAACGTGTAGAAACTTCCCGAACACCTCTCGAATGTATCGTTGCGGGAAACACTTCCCCCGTTCCCCAAAATTCGTATAGAAGGAAAGGAGGAACATCAGGGTTTCGAAATGTCTCTGAATCAATTATTTTTGTACATCTTCCGAAGGCGGACTTGAAAGCTTAAAGAATAGAGGAATTATATCGTGCGGGGATAATTAGGATATATTCTAAACAGTTAGATCTGAGACAGCCTCATATCAACACGTTAATTATAATCATTGTTGAGTTTATCAGTGGAGCTTACGAGCTGCGCCAAGCAGCGTCGATCATCGATGCACTACGTTCTGCTATCATCGTGGTCACTGATCCTGGACTGCCAGAATTAGTCTGAGGAGTACAAAGTAGTGGTTAAGAGCTTGACAAAGTAGCCCGGCAAACAAATGATCGTACGTATGTTGAATATCAAGAACAGTGATTGAAATGGTCGTGAAATGTGATGACACATTCATGCGAAGGTCGTGAAATGGTTTGAAATGCTTCGATGATCTATGAAACGTTACGAAAAGCCTGTGAAACGTGGTTGGACAGTCGGAACACCGCCCTCGCAATGTCCGTATCGTCGTTTTACGAACTACTAACCGTTGGCATGCTGGAATCATCGATGACGCGTTGGGCCTGAAGACCATGCACCTTGAGGTCGATGTCGACAACGGAATTGTTCGTTTCCCGTTGCTACGAAGAGCGTTCATTTCACCGGTGCCGCATGTGCCGAGATATTTGACCGACACGATCAGATCCGGATAGTCCGAGGTCGTTGCGTTCGAGGCCATGTGACCAACGACGTTTGACATACCAATTGAGGACAAGGGTCCGGTTTTCAAGCCGAAGTACTGGGTAAACGACGCCCAGTTGTCAGAATCGTTGATTGTATAGTTCAGAATGTAGGCTATGAGCACCAGAAATTGATTCCTTGGAGCGTATGAACCATTCGATCATAGTCATGAAGAAGACAAAGCTCGAGGCACTGCAAACCTCATCGAGGCGCGGCCCCGGAAGTAAGGGTTGGTACGGTGCCGGATGGACGGAACATCTCGTCTGCAGGGTTCAGCTACTACGAATAGAAATTGAAAGTATACTAATTCGCGAGAGCCAGTCGTAGGTATTCGTGTTCTATGCCTCGGACCCCTTCCACTAAACGAAATAGGTATTGAAGTTATTACAGTTTCTGAAAGCTGAAAAGGAGTCCTTTTTATGCACAGTCTTATTTTCATGTCTGTTAGAAAATAATAGTTCGGTATCGCGTTATCAATGCTTACATTTTTATCACCGGATCACCATAGAAATGATTGTCTCCATTTTGTATCAGTCTAATAGAAATATGCCAGAACATAACTCAATATAGAATTTTCTTTCTTGTAATTGATTATTACCTAACTGCAAAGAAGAAGATGAAAAACAAGAATGATAACTTCGATATTCGCGTATTTTAGCCCCACACGTGGCAAGGTGATATAAGGTGAACGTTTTATGTAACATAGAATGATCAGGTGTTCATAGTATATTACACTACAAGGGCCGAAAGTTGAAGATTCCTGCACTG